>PVIH01002011.1:0-20860 GCA_004025045.1 Sigmodon hispidus
TGACTTTTTTTTCTTGTTTGTTTGTTTAGAGACCACTAGTGAGTGAGTACATCCCCTGCTTATCTCTCTGAGTTTGTGAGACTTCGCTCAGGAGGATATTCTCCAAATCCATCCATTTGCCTGTGAATTTTAGAATATCATTTTTCCTTACTGCAGAGTAGTATTCCATTGTGTAGATGTACCACAGTTTGTTAATCCACAGAATGTATATAGTTAAAACCTTTTTATTATTTAACAGCCATTAAAATTTTGAACTTGTACCAACCACCTTTGGATTGACTTATCAGTCTGATGCTAATGGTGACTATTCACACACACACACACACACACACAAAATACACAAATATAGGGTATCATTGCTGAATATAGCAATTATATTGTGAATATACATGAATATAACTATGTATATAACATATATGTAATTTTTTTGTAACTTCTATTTCAGTAAGACTACTGAAATAGTAAAAATTAACCATATATATGAAAAAATGAGGTTCAATACTTTTTTAAGTCTTTGAACAGCTGCTATGTTTAGGATAAAAAGGTACATTGGGAGAATATACATATACCTTCTCCCCAGGATAATACATTCTTTTCCCTACGCTAAAATGTACTTATTCTACAAAAACCAAAAGCAAACTTTTTATGATAAGGTAGGGGTGGGATGGGGTGAGGGTAGAGCTTCCCTCATTGGATTGGCTCCTTCGGCCTCAGCTGTCTTACTGACTGATGACAGCTGTACTACTAGGTTGGGCCAATGTTTTCCCTACACATTCACCCTTCCTTTAGTGAAAGCAGCTGCTAGAAGTGCAGGTGAAGGCTGTTGTCTCCAGCTCTGCTGGCTGTGTTTGCCAGCACATAAGCAGCCCTGGGTTCAGTTCCTATACTGCATAAGCAACTGGATGTGATGGTTCAGCTAAGAAAATGCCACCATGAGGCTGGCCCATAGCACGTCTGTGGGGCATTCCCTTGACATGTGAGGGCCTGTCCCAGTGTGTCTGCAGGTGGTCCTAGGTTGTATAAGGCTGAACAAAGGTAGGATTCTCCATGGTCTCTGCTTCAGTTCCTGTCTTATTCCTGCCGACTTCTTTTGATGTTGGACAACTGGAAGTTGAAATAAATCCTTCCCTCCCCAGGTTGCTTTTGGTCATGGTATTTATCACAGCAAACCAGGACCAATATTTATCTTTTTAATCTCTAAAACTGAGGCTCGGGAGATAGCTGTTAATAAAGTGCTTGTCTCACATGCATGAAGACATGAGTTCAATCCCTAGAACTCATTTAAAATACTGTGTGGTAATGGACCAAAGGTGGAACAACTTTCACATATGAGAAATCATTTTCCCTGCAAATCCAGAAAAGGCTTTGGGCAATGGCTTGGCACCAGAGGCAAAAGCACAGTCTGAGCCCACCCAGCAGAATATTCTAAAATTCAAGAGGCAAAACCAGACAATCTCAGAGAGGCTAATCTATTTGATGAGGCCAATACAAGAGATCCCATCTCAAAGGAGATGGGCAACACTCTTGAGATCATGCCTGAGGAGGTCTTTGGGCATTCACATGCATGTGCACACACATACTTGTATAAACACACAAACTCACTCACACACAAAGAATCCTCAAACTGGATTAGTATTTATAGCTACAGAATTTACCTTTCTTAGCTCGTCCTATAGGTAAGTCCGTGGGGGCATTTTCTTGATTATTGATGTGGCTCAGAGCCTAGCCCACTTGGAGCAGCCTGGGCAAGTGGTCCTGGGTATTCTGAGAAAGCAAAGCAAGCCATGGAGAGCAAGCCAATAAGGAGCATCCATCCTTCAGTACCTGCCTCGGTGGCTGACTATGATGTGCAAGTGTAAGATGAAATAGGCTCTTTGCTCCCCAAGCAGCTCTTGGTCCTGGTATTACACCCTAACAAGAGAAGTCAGACTAAGACAGAATCTTTGTGTTAACAAAAACATCTAAGACTATTAAAGCAATCAGGCTCCGTATCATGTTTCAAAAAAGCTGTCTATTAAGTTCTTCAGGGAACATGTGGATATTTACACCTTTCTCTTCGAACTCACCCAGTTAAACTTACTTAACTAAGAGAAAGTATTTGTTTACAGAAGCATATACTTTCTAGTCCCCTTACTTAGCTTTTCTCAGGTTGGGTAATCTTAAGAGAATCAGCAAACCCCAAACTAGTATGTATCTATGCATTCAGCTCAATAGGTAAGAAAAACTTCACTGCACAGGAGCCAAGGAAGTCTGCCGCAGGCTCTCCTGGACCTACTTCCCTGTCCTGTTAGGATCATGCCCTCTAAAAATGAAAACGATAGATAGGAGAGAAAAATGCACACAGACAGTGAGGAGAGGCAGTGGCCTCAGAGGCCTAGGGTCTGGAGGGGTGAGAAATCTGTGCTGAATTCCCTTAAAAGCCTCTGGCATAACTCCAGCAGAACTGCATTCAGTCTATGACTTGAGGCTACTTAACCAATTTCCAAATGACTCGGAAACACTGTCAAGCATTAAATTCTTATGTGGTAAAATAATTATTTCAATCAGAAAGTTTGATATATTTATTCAGAAAAGTGATTTAAGTCCAGAAGGATGATCTTTTGAGAGGAAAATCAAACATTTTTTACTCAGCAATTCTGTGTTTCAGTGTTTATAATCCTGATGAGATTCTTATGTGTGAAGCTTTTCATGCATTCAGGTATTTTGCGTGATGCCTGATGTGGTCAGTGATAAAGGTTGCAATGAAGTAGTAGCTATGATCATAACCCTAGAAGACAAAATAAGAGATTCAATCAAAATCAAGGTTGTCATCCTTTTACCTTATTTCAAAAACAGCAAAATACGAAGGGAAATCCAACTCTGCATGCCCTAGTTTGTAAACCTTGCTATTACTATAGAGAGGGAGGTGATCTAATTACACATGCAGAGGGGATCTGTGGCAACACCGAGAAGAGAGGCAGAGTCAGGTTAGGAATACAGGCAGAGCACATTAACCCTTAGAGCAGCACACCTGACAAAACCGTACATACAGTATGGAGGAAACACAAAAGTGCCCAATGGCTTTGACACTGCTTAAGAAGTCAACACGGGCATCACACATCAAAGTTAGGAATCTACCTCTGGTCTGGGGAGGTGGCTCAGTGGATAAAGTGATTTCTTTACAGCATGAGGACCTGAACTCAATCCCTAGAACCACAAGGTAAAGCAAACAAGCAAGCCAGGTGTGTGTGTGGTGGCTGATTAGAATTCCAGTGTGAAGGAAGTGAATCCTTGCAGCTGCTGGCCAGCCATAGCAGCTTATCAGCCTTCCCAGGGCAGGGAGATCGGTTCTCTTTTAAAAGGTGACAGTATCTGGGGCATGACACCTGATGTTTACCTTTGGCCTTTACATGCACAAGCACACAAATGCATATGCACTCCCACAGGGAAAAGAGGAAAAAAAAATTACCCATGTCCTATCTGTATTTGAGAAGAATGGATTAATTTATTAAATTGTCAATTTGGGTGAGCAGCCAAGATAAAACTGACTCTACCCTGATGAAAACCACTGTTAGAAGGGATGGAGACGCCAACCTGTGCCCTCTGAGTAAAGGTTAAGTAGCTTTGAGGGAAAACTAACATGAAGAAGGAACAAATTTGTAAGGGTATTAAAATAGCAAATGCCTGGGGAACACCAGCACCTCAACTGCAATGTAAAAGAAAGGGATGGAAGTCTAAGAAATTATACATGTGTGTGCATGAACACTCTCTGACGAAAAACGAGTGATTTTTCTAAGCTTGTAAGAGATAAAAACAACCCTAAAAAATATCATCAAAGTTTAATTGGGAAATAGGGAACTGGGTAAGTTTTCATGAATTGGTGCATGCTTTCCTCTTCCTTCCAGAAAGGTCTGAAGGGTCTACCCCTTTCAGCATGAAATAAGTTTCAATGTAAGTGAATCCCAGTATCTTAAGAGTAACCTTTCTTCAAGTATAGAAGGGCATCCAAAAGGAAGGTCGTCATGACCAAGATCACACCCTGGAATTACTTGGTTTCCCACTTCTCAGTGATTAGAGTGAGGCCTGCTGCCTGCCATGAAGAATGATGATGGAGTTGAGAACACACCGAGCTACTGGGGTTCTGCTGAATGCAGACAGATGGAACTAAGCATGCCATCCTTGACAGGCTTCAAGTTCTAGTTAGCATGTTATTAAATGAGCACCTTCCACTACATTCTTTGACTAATTAGTCAGTCTGGTTGTGCAATTACGTATATGTAGCGACACCTGAAGGGCCTTTTCTCCTCTACTGCAAACTTTAAATGGATAAACACTCTGGGAATGTAAACACATTCTTTCAGTTTTCAGTGAACTCTCAAAAGGGAGGCAGTGCTCCTCCACACTGTCTAGATCTGACTAGAAAAGCTCAGTTTGAATCTCACGCTAATGAAGAAGACTCTTAAAGATCTTCCTTTGCTTATATGACAATCAGAGTCTAGGTTCTAGATAATGGCCTCACATAGAGAAGTCAAGATGGGCAGAGGTCACAACAGCCCTGAGACTTGAGCAGATGCTGGCCTTCCCCCTTTGCTCTTTCTGTATGTTTACTCAGCATTAGGCCACTGAACTTTTCTCCTCATTCTGTAACTTCAGTAACTAAAACTAGGGCACCCAAGGTCCTACTTTGCCAGAATCAGAGTCTCTATACGCTGTCAGAGTTCTGTTGCATACCACTTTTTTAAATTTAAATGCCACATAGCTCCACATTAAAAACTATAAGAAATAAATAAAAATCTTCACGAACTAGTTCTTTCCTCTCAAGCAATCATTTTGACAACTGACAAAGCATAACTAGGAACTGAGGACAACTGACATGACAGCTGTACAGTGAAGCATGCAAGGGAGTGCAGTCATTTCTGTCTTTCTTTTTATACACAACCTGTGTTTTTCAGCTTATTTTTTTCTAACTCCTTTTCACAAAGAGATCATAATCAAACGATTAAGCAAGCAATTAAACAAAAACAAACACATCATAGCAAAAATCACACCAAAGCAAACCAAAAAACCTAACCAACACAACTATCTCTCAGAGCTGGGGAATCTAAGGTTAGCGAGCTAAGAAGTTGTCTGTCTGCAAGTGGCCAGTGAGCGGTGTCCACCCAGCAGATGCAGTTACATACAGCACACCTCATGAAATCTCCAGGCTGTGCACTTACTCTTCCTGCCTTTGCTGGAAGGACAACGGAGGGAAAAGACCGTGCTTCACTGCAAGACTGTGACTGGTGATTTTAGTAAGTTCCTATGGTTTTAGAAGAATTTTCTATTCTGTCTTGGCCCCTCCCAAGGGAGCCAAACATACTTCATCATTGCTTGGGATAAAGATAGGCATTTTAGAAATTAATACACCAGCTTAAGTTATTCCCTAACAACGTCATCCATGTTTCAACTCTAGGTTGTTGTTTTAACAAACTCCAGATATTCTCAGACTTTGACAGGCCAGAAGTTTCATCTACAGAAAAATCAGAATTTCCTGGCACAGCCTCAGGGAAAGCAGAGGAAGTATGCAACACAACAGTGCCAATCAGTTAAGGTCATCTGGATCAAACTGGAATTAGAGCAGCACAAAAAGGTGGCTAGTGGACAGTCAGAAGTACTTCAGAAAAAGTTTGTAGGTCAGCTGCAAACCACTCTTCGAGCAGTGGGATCCCAGCAGCACGTCAGCAAGGTGAAGCAGGAAAAGCATGTGCTTATAAGAGACAATACTCAGTCTCTAAGGCCAGGGGAGTACATGAAGCCTGGCAAAGGGAGATGTGGGCCACATTCTACAGTGATGGTGGTGTATCTGTAAGGAAAGACGTACCCAGTGATGTGGGAGACTAGGGCCATCTAAGCCTTAAATGTCTTATGTTCTACTGTCCAACTATGGGCAAAATTATGCTTGTTTTTTTCATTGCCAAAAGCTTTCTTATTCAACTCAAATTTGGTCTTAATATCACAAATACTTCAGACACCTTAATGTAATTAAAAACTCTTATTGCCAGCATCATCCTGTGTCCAAAGTATCTAAAATAAAAGTTAAAAAAAACTGTATATAACTTTGTATTTAAATCAAACTAAGGTTTCCTAATACTTGCCTCTTGTAGCCTAAAAACAACAGGAATTTTCTTCTCTGTGCAGGCAGCAATGAAGTTATCAGGGAGTAATTGCCCATTTGAAAGAAACTCGTCATCTTTTCCTTGATCAATTAATATGTCAATCTGGGAACCTGAATAGGACTTCACGAGACAGGTCGCATCATATGCCTATAAAAAGAACAAACATTGAAAACTTAAAAAAGTGTCCAGAATGATGATTTCCAGAATATACTGTATTGGAAATTAATTAAACTTAAAAGTATTTTAGCTTTCAATCTAAGTCAGTCAAACATCCAATTTAATTTTTTGTAAAACTAATTTAAAGGTAATGGTAACTTAGAAATATTAAAAAAAAAAAAAAAACAAAACACCAGCAGAGAAAATACTTTAAGGACAACTTCCATGTTTCAAAACAACTAAAAACCAATTTACTATTACATAGTTGTCCCAGGGAATCTTATTGGTTATGGAACTCTCCCAAGGATATCAACACCAGCAATGCTTCAGTAACTTCTATACAATAGCATTGTTTGCACATAGCTCCCCACACTCTCTCAAGTGCCTGAAATGACCTCTAGCTTACTCCCAGGACCTGCTACAGTGTCAAGGTGAGGTAGCAGTAAACAAAGACAATGAAAAAAGGTCTGAACATATTAACTACAAACAAAACTAAATGAAAGTCTCTTTTGGCTTAATCTACAGATTAAATAAGCATGAAGGCATAACTATATAATAGTCAACATGCATGATTCATATATACATATATCTCTCTCAGACACACACACAATGAACCTGAAAGCTTGAGAATGAGCACTGAAACAGTGGTCCACCACCTACCTTCCATTTACTTTGATCTGGTCCCAAATATCCATTAAAAACTTTTTTGCCCCACGGAGAGAGCACTGGGTTGCAAATTGGAGCAAATGCTGACACAGACTTCAGAGATAAAGGAAATTTAAAAATAAGTTATATGTTGCTAATCAAATACGAATGCCTGCTACTTGCAACACTGACTTAACACAAAAAACCCCTGCAATGGTGGCCTCTTCACACCACAGCTTTGTATAACCTATTTCAAAAACTCACAAACTGAAGTGCTAAATGCAAAGCAAGCCTTAGAAGTAAATTTAAGTACAAACAAGTTTGTATTCAGAGTTTCTACTCTTCATTCCCACTAAAAATCATTAATATGTAATGATCTAAACACTGATGTTTCCGTTAGTGAAACTCTCCTTAGTGAGGCATTTCTCTCAAGCAGCATCCCAGAAGCCAGGAGGACTGCCCAGCCGCACACAGAGCTCCCTGTCCCAATAAGGCCAACTCTCAGTGGGGCAACACTCAGCTCTGCAGTTCTCAGTGTGGACAATGACCACTGTTTTTAAAAGACAAAAAAAAAAAAAAATAAGTTTCTGAAAAACTGAAGTTCACTTTCTACTTTAGACAATAAATCCATTGACTCACCGTATAAAAATTGGAAAACTAAACCCTTATGTTCTAGTGTTGTGCTATGAAACTGCTATGAGCAACATTTGCATAGCTCAGTAGCATGCCTCCAATGACTCCAGTCTTTCAAAGGAAAGGAAACGGATGAAATCCATGAAGATGCCAAACGCCCGTGTTTTAAAATACACATCCCAGTTTTAAGCACACTTCATTTCAGTTGCTGAATTTAGTATTTCAGTTGTGAGTTTTCAATCTTGTCTCATTAATAAAAAAGAAAATGTACAAAGACTTCAATAAAGCAGAGTGGGAGGTTGATGTGTTCGGGGGGTTGTGGCATGGAGGATGCTGAGAGATGTTTTTCAACCAAGTTGCATTTCAACCCTCACTCAGCATTAAGAACTTAAAATTCTAAGATATGAATGTTTTCCACTGTAGGCAATTAAATTCAACATTACAAAGATATTTCTCAAGTTAAATCAATGAATGATATATAGACAGTGTCAGATAATAATACTAATCAAGACTAACAATCCTAGGGAAAAATGTGTTCATAAGTACAGTCTGAAAAGAGCAATGAAACATATTCCTAGTACTTCTGTCAGGCCAACAGGAGCCATCCTGACGGAATCCTGTGCTTATAATCCTACTGCCTGTGTCGTGTGATCAAGTTTAATGCCCTCTTCTCTAATCCAAGAAACATTGAATTCCTGAATCTAAGGCCATTTCAAAATTTCAGTCTTTGAAAGTTCCCATTAGTGTCCAGAAATATTTTATCAATGAAGCTTATTGTTATCTTACTTTGTATTTTCCAGGATTTTTCAAAGCACAGACCAGAGCTCCGTGGCCTCCCATGGAGTGACCAAAAATAGACATCCTCTGTGGATCCACTGGGAAATTGGCATTTATGAGTTGTGGAAGCTAGAAAGAATTTAATAGTATGATAAAGACCTCAGAGGAAATATTAGACTTTTCCAAAGTTATATAAAGTGACATAATTAGTACTTTCAAAACACAACTGTACAGTGGCTTGAACTGGTGCCGATTAAAAGAAAAAACTGTCAGGTGGAGAACAATAGTCACTGAAAAATATGTGTGCAGATGTTTTATAAAAATCAATGGATAAAGTTGATACATAAGAACATCTGAAACATTCTAACCCCTCCCTCATATGTATTCTTTAGTGTGTGTGTGTGTGTGTGTGTGTGTGTGTGTGTGTCCATGTGTGCACTGTGTACCCTTATGGAGTTCACAGGACATACATAGTGTGGTAAGCAGCCCAGCTCTCTCCTTCCAGGAAAGTTCTAGGCAAGCTCCACAGACAATGCTGTTACTAGGAATGAGAGGAAAAATATGCAGGAAGATAACTAATATTTGTCATGGTAAAAGTGTTTTCAAAATAGAAATGCTCACATTAAGAATAAGTATAAAGCACACAGAAGATTATGAAATAATACTGGAAAGTATTATTGTATAAAAGTATAAAGTATAAAATACAGCTAACTTAAATAGAATGAAGTTTTAAAATAACATGACCTAAAAGTACATGAACACAACCAAATGCAGCCAGAGCCTTAAGACAAATGCTCCCATGTGAAAAGGTCAATAGCAGGAGGAAGTGTGACCATCCAGCATATGTGAATACTGAATGGCTATTACCCTCTAAGCAACATTCCATGCAGAGGGCTGCTGGCTTGCAAAAGTTCTCAACCTGTAAGTTGCCACCCCTTGGGGAGGGGAGGTGTTGAAGAACCTCACAGGGGTCACCTAAGACCATTGAAAAATCACAGATATTTACATTAATTCATAACAGTAGGAAAATTAAAGTTATGAAGTAGCAACAAAAGTAATTTTATAGTTGGGGCTACCACAACATGAAAAACTATGTTAAAGGGTCTCAGCATTAGGAAGGTTGAGAACCACTGCTCTACAGAGAAGAAACTCAACCCAAAATGTATCTGTTGGAATTCTACTGGAACACTGACTCACAAATCTAGTTTTACAGGTTTGAACTGGATAAGCAAATTGCCCTTCCCCCACATCAGTAAATCACATGAAACATTTACAGGTGGAAAGGGGACTCAAAACCCATCCTACCAAGAAAGATTACTGACTCATGCTACATTTAAAAAGACTATTTGACTTTATTTTTGCATTATAAAGATCTTTTCCCTTGTACATAAGTATTCTCAAATTGTCTTATGTTGGATTTTCTATGGCTTGAGTAGTATTATGATTGTTATGTGTTCCTTTAATTTCTGCACCCTTCCTATTCTACTGTATTTTCCTATGCACCATCTCATTCCTACCTGTTCCCTCTCCCGTTGTACCTTTTAACCAGAATATCCCATAGCTTTAACAATCTTTAATCCCTGTGGGATTAAAACCCAGTGCTCCCCATTCCTTCTACTTTCCTCTCCTCGATTCTTTCTCCTCTGCTCAAACACAAAGATGTATACCTCCTCAGCCTATTTCCTTTTCAGCCCTAATTTTAGTACTGAATTCTTAGATATAACCAACTATATTTGCACAGCAGACCTGTCTAACATTTGTGGTTGATTCTGAAGTGAATAATATTCTTGGGAATTATTCGTGGTGCTCTGAGCATGTAGTCTGAGGGTTTAGTCACAGAACTACATCTCAATCTACTATGGAGGAGAAATACCTCAATCCTACTACAAGGCTGTCCCTCCTAATCCTTGCAATTACTTCCAATGAAAGAATATAGTCCAACCTATGAAGCTATAAAGTAACCAAAGGAACACAAGTTCCAATGCGCAGAAACACCAGACACCTGTAATCAAGGCAGAATGACACCTGAAAACCAAAACAAAAACAAAGTCTCAAACAATTCCATAGTAGTAAATTCCAATCAGAGTGAATTAGAATCTCAAAGAATTCAAGACAACTGTAAGAATGTTTAACAAAATCAAAAGAACACAAAATAAACTAAGCAAATTTAACAAAACAAACAAATGAGACAAAGAAATTAATAGAGGAGATGAAAGAGAAATTCAATAAAAGGAAAACTACTAAAACAAAATCCAGTTGAAACTTTAAAACAAAAAGCTCTTGATTAAATAAAAAAAAAAAAAACCTAGTAGAAAGCTTCACTTTCAGAATGAATAAAGTTTATGAAAGACAGAACATTAATGGCATAAGACAAGTCTGAACATTCAGACATTGATAAAGACAAAACAAACAATAACTCTGGGACACAAATAAAAAGACAAATTTATAAAGCATGGGACTATAGAAAGAACTTAAGACATTAATAATATAGTCAATTAAACCATAGTAGAAAATTTCCTAAGTCTAGGGATGAAGGCCATCCAGATTCATGCAGGGAGCATTTAGATGTCAACAGACAAGAGCAGAAAAGAACCAGCCCCTTTCATATCATCTTTGAAATTGAGTACAGAACAGAAAGCACCGATAGCAGCAACAAGAAGCACCAAGTCACACAAACCCATCATAACACATCAAATTTCTCAACAGAACCTCTGAAACTTGGAAGAGCATGGAGTAATATATCGTAAGCACTGAAATAAGGCAACTCAGATTACTCTACCCAGCCAAACTATCCTTCATAATTAAAGAAAAAACTTCTGTGATAAGCAATGTAAAGAACTGACAGCTAAAAGGATACACAAAGGAATCAAATCCTACGTACTGAAGAGAAATAAACACAGTTGTGAGGCTACAGTAAAGAATAAGTCATGGTACAACAGTGGATAAACAAGTGAAGAGCAAGAAAATGGTAGGAAATGACACACATTTTTTCAATTAAGTGTTCAGAGCTAGTGAGAGGGTAAAGGCACTTGCCTCTAAGACTGACAACTGGACACATCTGAGCCTGAATCTTGGGACCCTCACAGTAGTTGATATGTCACAGAGACACTTGTACATCAATGATTACTGCAGTACTTTTCTCAATACCTAAATAATGGAATCAAACTAGGTGTCCATCAACAGAAGAATGGGTAACAAAGGGGCTGGAGTGATGGTTCAGTGGTTAATAGTACTTAACTGCTCTTCCAGAGGTCCTTAATTCAATTCCCAGCAACTATATGGTGGCTCACAACCATCTATAATGGGATCAGATTCCTTCTTCTGATGTGCATGAAGACAGAGCACTCATATACAAAAAATACATGAATAAGTAAATCTTTTTTAAAAAAGAAAGGGTAACAAAAATATGAGGCATATATATAGAATTGTATTTAGCCATCAAGAATGAAATTATGCCATTTGCAAGAAAATGGATATAACTGGAGATTAACATATTAAGCAAATTAAGTTAGACAAATTATATTTTCTCTCATTTGTGGATCTTTGATTCTATAAAGATACATGAAATTTATGTATTTATGACAGAAAAGAAGCAAGCAGGGTGTCCAAATGCAACATAATGTCACCTACAGAGTTCACATTTAAGATGGCACAACTAAGAAAAGACACACACACACATACATAGTTTAAGCAATTTTGCTGCTTTGTTGGGTTGCATTCACAGCTATCCTAGGATGCATGTGGCCATATGCTGCAGGTTGGCATGTCTGATAGAGGACCAACTAGCAGTAAGGAAGCAAAGACATTAAGGAATTGCTTGTAGGATGTTGCTTATATGAAAATGTTGAATGCTAGTAAAATGTACAATGAACATATGCTAACAGAAAAAAATATACCAATAAGATCAATATAAAAAATGTAAATAAAAAGTTTAGAGTTCAGAATATAACAAGACATAATTGCTATCTAGGGTGTAAAAATTATGGGTACGGAGGCCGGGGTGTGACTCAGTGGGCAAGTTCTTGTCTAGTGTCACGAGGTCCTGAGTCTGATCCCAACACCAAAAACAACAAACAGCTCATCACAATCTACACATGATTAAGATTTCAACTGTTTGAGTTTTCAAGATATATTAGATAAAATCCAGGAAAATACACACACTGCATATCTACATTATTAAAAGAAGTCACACTTTGCCACATTGCCCTTTTTGATCAAGCCCTTGCTTACTCCATTAGACACCTAACTGAACCACCTCCAGGATACCAAGGGCTGTTTCATGTGTTATTTTCTGAGATAACCTGGAAAGTGTTCACAGACCTGAATATAATTATAAAAATCCTTGAATAGTTAACTTAAACTCCACCAACTATAATATTAGCAGAACGTGGAATTTTCCCTCAATGAAAATTGGCTTTCCAGTGCCATTCCTGTATTAAAATTGTCAGGTTTAGAGGAGTTTGTATCTAAAACCAAACTCTCAGAGGCCATCAGATAATAATTACAAGACAAATTACCTCCTCAGTTACATAAGAGTACATTCTGTAATTAGTTTTCCAGGGATCTTCAGTGGCATTCACGTAAAAGCCAGCACCAGTGCCAAAGTCCCAGCTGTCATCTTCTCCTTTAATATTGCAGCCACCTAGCAAGGAAAAGGTTAAACTTTCACCCACTCTACAGAAGACCTCCATGGTTAGTGACATATTTAGTAATGTACAGTGGCACCTGCCTATAATCTCAGCACAGTCAGTCAGCCTAGGCTACATAGTAAGATAACAACCCCCACCACACATACTCTCAACTGAATATGTGCATCCACACACAATGGAGCTTTTAGGAAACACTGTGAACTCTCTTCCACTTTTTGAGATACATAATGGAATTCAGCTTTCTGGGTCCTTTTCCCTTGAATGGTACATGCTACTTGTTCTGGCCAATGAGGTGACAGGGACTGACCTTCTAACCAGAGAATTCAGAAGGTAAGTTACCTAACTGGAATATCCTCCTACAGATTCTGAAAACATACATCATCTTTATTCTGTTACAAGAGGATCATAGGCTTTTTTATTTCTAGGACTGTGTTATGCTGCTTTCCCTAATGACCCTTTCTAGACAACTAACATTTTTTAAATTCTCTTCACCACTATGACTTTGAGAAGACAGATGTTAATGTAAAAAAATCATTATGTTGAGCTGAAAATGTCTCCTAATATTCTTTGGAATTATTTCATCCTGTTTCCCCAATCTACTCCCAGTATGGTATTTTAGAGTCATGTTGTTTCTTGAATGACCAAAGGATAATGACAGCAAAAACCTGAGAGGAGCTGTATAATGGATATTATTTTATTTATAACTGAGACTAAGATTTAGATATTTATAAAGCATTTTGAACACTTACGGGGGCTGGTATCAGGAGCAATGACGACAAGGCCGTGTTCTGAGGCAGCTTGCTGATAGCCAGATTTTGATATGAAATTTTGTTCTGTGCAAGTCAAACCTGAAGATGAAAAAAGTTGTTAAGCTACATTGAATATTCTCCAAGCTTTACTATTTTATTATATAGAAGATCAGCTAGGTTAGTATTATTAGGTATCAAAGACTGCTGGGAGAGTGGCCATGGAAACAAACTAGCAATGGAGCTTGAGTTGAACTAGCACGGCGGCCCTTTTCCAAAGGTCACTGCTAAATATCTGAACATTAGCAAAAATGAAGCTTACTGAAATGCATAAGCTATAAATGAACTATAAAATGTTTATAGTTATTAGTCCACAACAGAACAGAGACTAAGCCTACTCATAAACAATACTAAATTAATAAGACACAAAGTTACAAGTAACATTAAAATTTTTGCTTTACACAAGGTCCTTACTTCATCTCCAATCTTTCATTTGAAAAACAGAGACAGAACTGACTGCCTCTTCCTCATAGAAAGATCATATGTGACCACATGTAATGGCCTCTGAATGGTACCTTGGACATAGTAAGAATTCGACCAATCAGAACTTAGTTTCTAAGGTTTATCTTCAGCATCTAAGGTAACATCCTGTTGCTTGATATAAATAAACAGGAACTATATTTATACTCACAGAGCTCAGATGGTCTTCACTGTTAGATTTCAATAATGGTCTGGGTTAATAGTCTCTAACCAAAGAATAAGACTTTTCTAGCTTACTACAAGTAAATAGCAAAAAAAACCCCCACAGGTATGCGCTCAGAAAACTGTATGTGACCATGGACAGTATGTAGCTTCTCTAGGCCTGTCTTCCATGAACTGCATGATTTCTAATTTATCTTTGGTTATACAATAGGATGCTTTTTAATCAAGTATCTAATTTTATTGCTATTGCTAAGAAAATTAAAATTTGTGGTGGTTTGAATGAGAAATGTTTCCCAAAGGTTTAAGAATTTGAACACTTAGTCCCCAGGTGATGCTGTTATCTTGGTATGGGAGGCATGAAGGTCTTTGTTGTGTTCATAAATAGCACTAGAGAAACCAGAAATGTTAAACACACAGGTTGTCTCTTCAAAGGAAGGGATATATAACCTGTTTTGCCCAGAAAGTTGGATTGGATTTGGTTAACAGCCTATTGACCTTTTTACTATCTGTGTGGGTGAGACCACACCAGATCCTTCCCTAGAGATAAGCTTGTTTTGTTCAGTTAATCTATAGAACTTATTTTATGGTAGATGTCACACATACTTTACAAGAATCTCAATGTAGTCATGACTTTAGGCCTTAAGCTTTATTTAGCACAAAGGATAGAATTAATTATCACCAGGATTTTTTATTTTTTGACCAAATTGTGTAAATAAGCCTAAGATAAACTACTTGTGGTCAGACCCTCAAAGTTAGAACCAGCTGTGACTACTGAGTTGTGCTAAATTGAAATTCTTCTTGCCTCCCCTGGATCAACATCTGGCTATGGTATTTGCAGAGGTCCCACCTTTGGGGAGGTTTAAGAGCTATGCACTAGGGAGGGTGTATCACCAGAGGTGGGGCTCTGACTCCCCTACCTCCAATTTGAAGTCTCTGCTTCATGCTTTCAGCTGAGGATGTGAGCTCGCAGCTTCCTGCTTCCACCACCATACCTTGCTGCTTCCTGCATGCTTGCCTCCATAATGGACTGCCAACCTCTGAACTTTAAGCCCAAATAAACTCTTCCTTCTCACTGCTTCCTGCCATGCTGTTTTATCACAGCAACAGAAAGTAATTAATACAGATATGCTTTCTACATGTGTTAAAATACAATTTCCACTGGAATTTTAAGATAAAAATGTGTACTTTCTTTTTCACATATGCCTTAGGGGATTGTCTTTGATGGATGCCTGGGTAGGATTTATTAACATAAGAACAAATTTTATGGAAACAAAGTAGCATCTTTGACAACCAGATTGCTCTAACTCTCTTTATGTTTGTTTCTAATGAATCTGACTCACATTTTATGGGAAGGAAGAAAACATGGGGGCTCAGAACACTCCTGTGCATCTTAACTCCCACCACCTGTTCTGTCATTGATTCAGAACACTACCCCGGGGGCTATGAAGCCGTGTTCTTCCAACTCAGGCTGCTGCAGTGACAGAGGTCAATGTTCAGAGCACATCTAGGAAGTTACTTGTCTGTGGTTTCTAATGCATTCATCCTTGTGTTCCAGTCCCATCTACTATTGCTCTGTTTGACTGCTAGAGTCTTTGCAAGCTCCAGAAATGCTTGGGCAGGTACAAATTATGTCTAAGTTTCCCAAACCCTCACTGAGTACTGAACTTTAAGTTCTCAACTAACTTACTTGGTCTAATTGAAAAGGAAATAAACATGTAATTCTCTAATTATGAAATTATTAAAGATAAAGTTATAAAATGGAATATGACAGCCTTTGAAAGTTTAAAAACATTTACTTTATTACTTTCTGATTATGTGTGTCCACATGTGAGTGCAAGTACCTCTACCCTTAGAATCCAGCAGAGGATGTCAGATCCCGAAGATCTGTACTTAGAGGAAGTTGTGAGCTGCTTGATGTGGGTTCTAAAAGCCAAACTTGGGTCCTCTATTAGAGCAGTACATGCTCCAAACCACTGAGCCATCTCTGCAGCCCCATCCGAAGATTTTTATAAATGGCTCAGGAAGTAGATAAGTAGGTCACAATAAAAAGGCAAGACAAAATTCCATTATAAAATTCCAAGGTAAAATACTTACCTGACAGCCAGTAGAGTGCAGGACACTTTCCACTCTCTGCCTGCGGTGGTAGGTAGACAGCAAATCTCATTTTACATTTCAGCTCAGTACTGCAATTTTAACAGCCACAAAGAAGTATTAATATTCTTCATTAATCAGGACAAAAACTAAATTTTGGAAGCCACTGGGACAAATTCAATATGCCCATTCTTCTTGTATGTACTTGCATTGTTTTATCCTTCACCAGCTGTGTCTGGAATGCTCTAGTATAAAATGTCTGCCTCGCCTGGATAATAAACCTTCAATCTTTGACCAAAGCTGGAAAAGCAGCAATCTGACTCTATAGAATGCTGCGACGATCTGAGAGCTCTCTGATTTTTTATTAAATATTTATTTTTATTTTTATGTGAGTTGGTGCTTTGCCTGCATGTATAACTGTGCAAGGGTGTCAGATCTTGGAATTACAGACAGCTGTTAGCTGCCATGTGGCTGGAAGAACAGTCAGTGCTCTTAACCCCTGAGCCATCTCTCCAGCCCCCTGATTTTTAAAATAAACTTTCAACTCATCATCCTGTCCCTCTTTCCATTTTTATCTTTCCAGTATTGACAGAACTTCCTAGGAATTCATGTAAATCACATCATTTCTCAGTCTAGATTTAGTTTTCTAGGCTCTGCTAAGACAGGTAGTATGTGACTATCTGTATTTATGTGTCTAAAATGTTGTTCTTAGCTCCTGTCCTCTGATTCTTTGTCTCTGTGCATATGTGTGTGCATTTCATATGTTTAATACATTTATTTAAGACATAGTAATCTAATTTCAGAAGGTGGTAGAGGCAAATATGTTTGTTTAAACTGCCAATTTAATCAAGTCTAGGCTTCTTGGTTATATTAGGAGACCCACTAGGAAGATGTTCTCTGAATTTTTCATAGCAACACAGATGGTTTTCCAGAAAATATTAGACGAGCAAGCCAAAACTGCAGGTTCTCCTTTATCTCATAGCATCCAAGCCAGAAACGATTAAATGTGATGAATTTTTCAGCTATACAGTGGGGGCAGGGCAGAGAAAGCAGGTTTATAAGTGAAGTTTTGTTTAAAACTACAACAAAACACGTAATAATACTGAATGAGAGGTATCTACAATTGTATCTTAATGTTTGTTTACCTGTCATGTTCGAAAACTTTCTGGAGCCCTCCAAAGCACCGGTTGCTGGAAATCTGTTTCAATGCCATTCTTCTCCTGTGGACAAGGATGAACTCCATTTATTCTAAAGGCACTTTAATTCCCAAAAACTTTAAAACAAAACTGTTCTTAGATCAATTATCTAAACACAACTTCACACTCACACGTGTGCCATCCACACTTGTTTCTAGAAGACATCAGGACTCCGGCACATCATCAGTGAGGTTTGCTGTCCTTACTGTCCTGAACTGTCTCACATTCTTTAAGACAGATCTTAGGTTGCTGGTTAATTTAGAAAATTGCTGAACACTTCCCAAATCATAGGCATTTTTATATGCTAAGACATTTTTATATGCACATCAATTATTCACCCTATGAGTTTTTGCAAGAGTTTTTGTTTGATCAACATTTCTCCTTTCAAACAAATCAACAAGCAAACATAAGCTGCCAGCTGTGAATTAAGGGACCATCTTGTTGTCAGGAATTTTGAAGCACGGCAATTAATTTCTTTTCTCTGCAATGAATCTGTTTGGTTTTCATATGAAGATAAATTTAAACATACATAAATATATTACCTTTCAACAGAAAATTAAAAAAACTAGAAAATCATTTTTTTTATCATAAATAACTATTACACAGAAAACAATCAACTGATTCTGGTGAGCACCTCTCACAGGAAGATTTCCTTCCCATCCCTAGAAGCACTGCATTTAAATATAAAGTGATGGGTCTTAGACACAGACACCAGAAACAGGTGTTACCACTCTGGTGATCTCCTCAGTGATGTAACTGGGGGCTAACACCGGCTTAAAAATCAAATTTTGGAAATGTCTTTGCATGATTGTAAATGAGAGTAATTCTAACCCTGTCTTTAAATCCAGATGCCAAGTTGTACATTGGAGGACTGTGATTTGAACTTTGGTGGACTGACATCAGAGATGCTACTCTTAGTGGCTTTGTGGTGCTGCTGCCTAGAGGATCATGGAGCTTTATGTTTTCTTTTTTCTTTTTTATGAAAGAGATATTCCACATGAACCAATTCTATAGGATTAGAGTAATTGTACACAGAGAAAGTATAAAGGTTCATAGATAGCTTGGTTTTTAACTTATAAAATATTAACTCTTAAATGACAAAGTATTCCATGTTATTACTCTATATAAATTTCAGTTATTTTTCACTCATGCTCCTAAAACATTAACATTACAGAGGCAGACAGTATATATACATATATGAGACTGAGGAATACAATTTATTTGCTAGATTATTCTACAATATAATACAGTCTTGTTTCCTTAAGCCTAGCAGAAAATACATCTGCTTCCTTAAAACATGGTGCACTGGTACCTAAGAAGCAACTAATAATAATTGTGATTTGTAGAACTGATGAGTAATTTTTTTGAACTCCTTGACTTTTCCTACCATTTCAAACTGTTACTCACCTATCTGAATAAACCACAAGTATTTTATTTCCCCTGCTCTGTAACTGTGGCTGAATTCTAAATCAGAACTTTTTATGTGGCCAGAAGAAACACGGTTAAAAACTTTCTTTAAAAACTTGGTAGAACGCCAAAAAAAAGGGAGAGAAAAAAATTAAAAATTCTCTCCTATTATTTGTTTTATGAATTCAATTTTAAATCAAGTGAATAAGTGAGTATACATTAGGTGATTATATTTTTCAATAAAACATTTCTATGTGAAAAATAACAACTGTTTGAAACCATATTATTATAATTTTATATGACTCACAAACAATGAAACTTACCCGTTCAGTTGTTACTTGTTTTTTCTGTCAGAACCAAAGGACAGTGGATCTAAAAAGAAGAACTGGATTGTGACTAGGATATATTTTACCAAAGCACAGGCAACCTAGCGCTTATACACATTGTTGTATCCTGAACAGAGATACTCTTCTGAGGAAGGTGATTGTTGACCTGGGAAATAAAGCTTATGTGATAAATACTTCAACCCCCTAATCTTCCCTAATACAGACAGTCAGCACAGACAGAGATCCTGTAAGCAGAGCTGAAAATGCAAGCATACACACAGCTATAAAGGGAAGACAATATTCAGTAAAAGATTTAAGAGAACCATTTGCAAAGCTCAGATCCTTAATCTTTAAAAACATGAGACCAAGCACCAAAAGGTTTTTACTGAGAGAGGAAAGTTGATGGTGATCAGTCACTTAATCAAATTTAGAACTAAAAGGGAAAGTAAGCAAGCCACCCTCTTCTCTCTCTGTGCAGACACTGCATGAGGCATTCAGGGAGAAGGCATCCTTACTGTGGGAGAGGACAGATCCATGTGTACCACCCTGAAGATCTTCCAGGGGACAAAATGTGGAGGAAGAAGACAATATTGATGGGACTGGCTGTGCAATCAGCCCTGTCCATTGTATGATTATGTCTTAGTTTTTATAAAAAGTTTATAAAAATTAAAAATAGGAAAAAAGCTGATAAAATAAGAATGTAACATATTTTGCATAATTGTATGCATAGTTCTAAAAACTACAGTTTATAAAATAAACGGTTAAGGTATGCTAAGGTTGATATAATATTAAGATATTTTATTGGCATTGTATTTTTTAAAAATCTTTTGTACTATATTTTGCTGTACCTTCTTTATGTGTAGATACACAACTAAATACCATTGTGTTAAAATTTCCTATCATATTCTATACATTACACATGTTCACAGATCAAGTACCATCTAGGCTTGCTTGTATAAACTCATTCTGGGATGCTCACACAAGAATGAACTCTCTCAATAAATAATACATCTCTCAGGGCCCCGCCTAGTTGTTAAGCAATGTATGACTGTATTTGCCATTAGGCTTAATCAGAGTTTGGTCAAGGAAGTTTGACAATGAACATATACTTTTCCTGCATCACAATGACTAGACACTTTCTTTGGGCGGGGGCACAAACTTAAGAGTAACAACTACCAGGTACTCAAAGCCTCTCCTTACCAAACCCTCTATATATCCCCACCCCCACTCCCTAGCCCCACAGGCACCCCTTTCCTTGCTGTCTTCACAAACTTTCCCCCTAACTCACGTTCCCTAAGTTTCAACTATAGTTTCTGGGTTGAGAAATTTAAATCTGCCTTTTTATGTTCGAATTTTTATGCATTAGTGCCATAATTGCTAGGTCCTTCTGGCCCTTCT
>PVIH01002011.1:20960-46056 GCA_004025045.1 Sigmodon hispidus
ACACACACACACACACACACACACACACACACACACACACACACACACACACACACACGTCCCTTTTCTTGCACTTTTTACATACTTTCCCCCAACTCATATTCCCTAAATTTCAACTACAGTTTTTAGGTCAAAAAATTTAAATATGCTTTTTTGTATTTAAAATTGTCAGCAATAGCGCCAGAATTGCTAGAGCCTTCAATCACTAGCTAGTAAAACTCAACAAATTAAACTTAGGCCCGTCATCTTCTCAACTTTCTTTTTCATTGTCTTGTGTCCAGATCCTTGCCTGTATAGCTTAACTTACATCTGAAATGTCCCAAAGATTAATTTTAAAAGTTTCCACTACCAAGTCAGACTTGGTTGTGCATGCCTTTACTCTAGCAGTGAGGCGGGAGAGTCGGGTGGATCTCTGTGTTCGAGGCCAGCATTGTCTACAAAGTGAGTTCCAGGACAGACAGAAATTACAAAATAAATAATAATAATAAAACCCACTATCATCATGGCAATTATATATAGCTACTAGATAATTAAAAACTTAGTCTATTTCTTACTAGTATGTTCCACTACAAACAATACAGTTATAGAAGCCTGAGTTTTCATTCATTTAACTTGTCAATGGATGCCTTTAACTAGCTCATAGTAAGGCCTAACGTGGCCTACGTAAAAGCGGTAGTAAATTTTATTGTTTTTCAAAAACAGTAAATGCTGTCTTTCTGATGACCCCACCAGAAATGACCTATTGAAGACAGCATACACCTGAACTGTTATTATTGGGCTCCAGCTCAAGGGTGCACCGCCTCCCGCGCGTTCCCGATGGCGCCACAGGGTGAAGGGTCACCGGGGCCCCAGCAGCCCAGGCGGGGTTCCGGAATAGAAAGCTTTTCTGCCCGCTCCACACCGGAATGCTTTACAACACGCTGCAGTAGCGGGCACTCCACCAACCCGAGCTTCCCAGCAAACCTGGCGCCCCAGGTCACACATGGTTTGCAGTTCCCCAAAGTTAATGCGATTAGCATTAGCAGGCCCCGCGGGACGAGGCTCGTCCTGCCTCCGCGGGACGGCGCAGGGATCGTCAGCACTCCTGCGCGGCCACCAGCACCGCAGCACGCCTGGCGTCTGCAGGACCCCCCCACCCCAACCCCGACAGTGGAGAATGCCTGGGACCCGCCATTAACTCCATCTTACCTCGCTGAGAGACAGCTCCAGGAGACGAACACCAGAAAAGAAGGATGGAGTTTTTAACATGTCCGCCTCCAGACCCGCCCCTAGCCCCGCCCATAGAAGACAGCCCACCCCGCCCTGCACTCAGACCCGCCCTTCGGGCCGGGCCCCACGCTGAGGCTCCGCCTTCTAGACACGCCCCCTCCTTTGGCCACTCTGGGCCCTCCTCACGGCCCCGCCCTCAAAGGCTTGCTCTCCCCGAGGCTCTGCTCTAAGCTCCGCCCCCCACTCCTCTACAAGGCCTTTCCGAACAGCCTTTTCGCAGGCCCCTCTTTTTAGCATGGCTTAGCCAGTTTGTTTTTTGTGACTTTGGACCTCTAGACCTCTGTGTACCCCACAGATGCTTCCAGAAAGCAATAAGGGGATGAAGCTCTAGTACACCAGCCGGCCTGCCCCAGTTAACTCGTGGAAAGGCCTATGTGCAACTCTTCAGTTGTTTAGAAGCCTGGGTGAAATTTCAAATTCCTACCCCTGTCCCAAATCTTCACTGCACCTGCTTGAGTTGAAACTTTTAGAGGGTGACACACAGTAATTCTATCAATCTTTATTTTTCTTCCCGTTTCCCTCAATAAAAGTTGAACTGTTGAAGAGTTGTTGGTTAATCATTTACAGCAGATCTCTATTTCATCCCATTTAATCAGCAAGTGTACTTTGTTCAGAAAATTAAACGTTACAACTAACTTTTTAAAATCAGTGTTTAGGCTGCGAGTTGTGCATACTATATACAATGTGAGAGTTTGCCTAGCTTAATAAGCATTCAGCCTGTGCATTTGCAATAGAATTGTCAGTCAGAAGGACCTACTGCCTGCATTATGTGTAGGCTCTACATTTTAGTCTTGCTCAGGGACTTGCAAATTATGTGGCTAGTCTTGCTGAAATAAGAAGTAGGTGAACTGATTACTATGGATTATAACCTAAAAGTGGATGAGGTGCCATGCTTTTCTGTGTCATGTGACTCAGGTACACTTACATACCTATTTTATGCTTAATAAAAGACTATTACTTGGAGGAACATTAAGATTATTTTTAAATATTATTATTAGAGACAGGATCTTCATTGTAATTCTAGCTAGCCTGGAACTTGCTATGTAGATGAGGCTGGCCTTGAACTCAGAGTCCACCTGCTTCTTTCTCCCCAGTGCTGGAATTAAAGGTGTACTCTATAGCTCTGGGAGCTTAACTACTTTTAAATGTAATTACTGAAAAGGTAGTTACTTTCAGACTGAGTCTCACAACCAAAATAATATAAGAATGCCCAAGTCCACAGGTCCTTTCTAATTGTTAAATGTTTGAATAAAGTTTAAAGGATGTTCAATTAGTAAGTTGAGGTACATGAACAAAGGGTTCTTTACTCGCATGAGGTAATAATAACCACAGTGACACCTTCTTTCAGTCAACATGAAATTATACTGGATCAAAACTTCTATTTTCTAAGGACATTAGTATGTAATATTATTGGAGTATAAAAGTAAAGTAAGCTGAATCAGAAGATAATGTTAATATTTCTGATAATGAAAACGAGTGAATATTAGTAATGTAAGGAAATATGTCCAAAATTACCTATTGCAGTGGTTCTCAATCTTCCTAATGCTGAGACCCTTTAATACAGTTCCTCATACTGTGTTTGCAGGTATTTGTGCAGCCCAGTAGAGCCCAGATGGAAAGAGATCCTGGCAGTCAAGAGCCCAGGCATACTAAGCACTAGAGCTCGAATGGAAAAGTATTCAGGCATTCAGAAACCAATGAACACGACAGGCCACAGTAAGCCTAGGTAGCAGCTTACAGCCCTGCTTCAGGGAAAGTCTTCCCCAGTGTGAACAACTCTGCTCCGGCAAAGGAGGGCCTCCCAGGAGAAGTTGCTACAGTGGTTGCCGGCTTTTCTTTTCCTCTGCTCATTGCTCTCTACACAGGGACTATAACAACTTGGCCCAGCCAGGGAAGGTCCCCTGGGAGGCAAGAGTGTTTGTTACAGCTTCACTCACTCAGCTGATCTCTGTCCAGGCTTCCCTGCTGCCACCTGCTGCCACTCCAGGGAAAGAAGATCTCCACCCAAACCTCATTCAAGAGATTTACTGGGAAAGAAGGGTCCAGCAGAGGGTGGCTGCCTCAGACCAGGGTGGGGTGGGGGGCTGTGGGTTCAGGACTTATATAGGGCCTCTTGGTGGGGCAGAACTTTCTGGGGCGACATCCAGGGTGAGGATTGGTCAGATCTTTTCTCTTTCTTTTTACCCTGATTTGGTTTTTGGTTTCAGGGCCAAAGTGTGTTTCTTCCACTGGCTCTTTTGGGGTTTTGGGTTCTAATTTCAGGGCCAGGGCACATTTCTTTCACTGGCTCTGATTCTAGGGCCAAAGTATGTTTCTTTGGTGCTGGTTTCAGAGTCAGGGCACATTTTTTTTTTTTTTTTGTTCTGGGTTCAAGGATAAAATATTTCACTGGATCAGGTCTTAGATCCAAGGTGTGTTTCTTTCACTAGCTCTTGGTTCAAGGCTAGGGTAGGTTTCTTTCACTGACTCTGGTCTCAGAGCCAGGGTAGGTTTTTTTTTTTGGCTGTCCGCTCTTCCCTACAGTGTTGACCCTAACCATAAAATTATTTTGTTGCTACTTCATAACTGTAATTTTGCTACTGTTATGAATCATGTTGTAAATATCTGTGTTTTCTGATGGTCTTAGGCAACCCCTATGATAGGGTCTTTCCACACCCCCACAAGAGGACAGGACCCACAGGTTGAGACCTGCTGACCTATAGGTATATGACTGAGAATATTCATTTTCTCAGTTTGAAATAATATGAGCAGGGTATAATCAACAAATTAATGCAATGAAAATAATAAAAACTCAAATTTACTGAAAATCTGTGGGAATAGAAATTGTTCCCAGAGCTGGAAAATTCTGTCCCTCATGAGAGCTTCCTCCCCTGTTCACAGAGGGGCACCTTGGTACAAGTTCACTGCAAAGAGCAAGAGCTTTCGGTTCCTGCTGCTTTTGTTGTGGCATTAGTCACACTTGTAAGAACTTTGTCCTCATGTCATAATTATCCCCCAATTATCTATTTCTAGATGCATCATTAGGATTTAGGCTTCAATTATAAGTTTGAGGGATGAAAATATTTATTCTGAGCCAAACTCCTATTTAGTCTCCACTAGGAACCTGGGATACTGGACATCTAGATTCTAAAATACATGTTAAACCTGTAGAGTTAAGGAACCTGGGTCTGAGTCTAGTAATATGCACTTTTGAGAACCATATTTCTTTCCTTTCTGAGAAAATTTAATTTAATTCTCTACATAGGTCAGTGTGTGTGTGTGTGTGTGTGTGTGTGTGTGTGTGTGTGTGTATGAACAATAATGGGAGTTTTTGCACCTTGTAGTGTGATTGAGGTTTTGAAAACAATTTTTATAATCCATGTTTTCTGTAGGGGTGAACTATTTTATTCATACTATATACTATATATTAAAATGTCCCTATCTCTATAGCAGTCATGCTGTTGTTGTTAATTGCTGAGAGTGTTTTCTTTCTTTTATTTATTTCTGGATGTGATTTATTTCTGTTGACATTTTCAAGAGATGTTCTTTGATTTATGTATGAACTTAAACATTTTAAATTTAAGATACAGTCCTACAAGAGGAATTATTGGGCCAATTGTTTAGAACATTTTTATTGCTCTTGAAATCTATTGCCATATTTCTTCCTGGAAAGTTCATAAGTGCAGTATTTATCATCCCCACTTTCATACACTAGGGTAATATGTATTATTATGAATTATTCTGTTTTAAAATTTTTTTAATAACTATGTGCTAGGTCAGTCTGTGAATGTGCCACATTTCACTTAACAAATGCCACATTGGCCTGATAACTAATCCTGTCCAAACTATAGTCATATAGTTTGTAAAGCACAGCCATATGAAATACCACCTTGTTTTTCTCATTCCATGGGGCAAGGCACAAAGTGGGATAAATGATCTCTGATCCCTGGTGTATGTATTAACTCTGAGACCCAACAGCTGAGATGAGTCAAAAGTGGGAGGATGGAGTAACTGATAAGTATTTTCACTCACACACCTGGAAGTGGATACTGCCTTCTGGTTGGAGCATCTAGCTGTCTATGTGGTAGCTCATAAAGACGGGAGTCCCAGGAGAAAGAGGTAGAAACTACATGTCCTTTCCTAACATCACCTTGAAATATTGATCATGAAAACTATAAGCTACCCATACTACAGAAGGGAGGCTTGATCAAAGGGCCAAAAAAAAAAAATCTGTGGGTATGTTTTAAAACTATCATACTATTTAAAAACATTAGGCCACTTATTGATTTGATTTAGTATAAAACAGCAAAACACACACACAGAGGACACACTTCCTGGAACCAGAATTATTACTCTATGGGTGTTTTGGCAGTTATATGTCAACTTGACAGGCTAGAGTCATCTGAGAAAAGAGAGCCTCAATTAAAATGCCTCCATAAGATTGGGCTTTGGGTAGATTGTAGAACATTTTCTTAATTAGTGATTGATGTAGGACAGCTTAGTGATTGATGTGAAACAGCCCAACCTATTATGGGTGGGGCCACTCCTGGGCTGGTGGTCCTGGGTTCTATAAAAAACCAGGCTGAGCAAGTCATGAGGAGCAAGTCACTAAACAGCATCCCTCCATGGTCTCTGCATCAGCTCCTGCCTCTAGGTTTCAGTCCTGCTTGAGTTCCTGCCTTGGCTTCTCTTAATGGGCTCAAGAAATATAAGCTAAATAAGTTCTTTCCTGTGCAAGATACTGTTGGTAATGGTGTTTCATCTCAGCAATAATAACTCTAAGTCAACAGGGTATTCATTTTAAAATGTGTATTATTACTCTACCAAATATCCATTCCACTTTATTAGCTTATACATGAAGGGTATATGAAATCAACCAGTGCCTCACTTTTTCCTAACACCAGTCTATACTTGAATGTATTTCCATGATAAACGTATCTTTCTACCAAAAAATTATCAACAAATTGTTTTCCATATATTTCATTCTTCTTTTATTCCAATTTTACTTTGTCCCAATTATTATTATTACAACAAATTCTATGATATATAACCTTAGAAGTCAAATGTTCCCTTCTTAATATTTCCTGAGGACACATTTCTAGAAGCAGAATTGCTAAATCAAAATTTATTATCCTTTAACCTCTTGATATAAATTTCCAGAATAGTATCCTGGACATTTTGGCGCATTTTATATCTCACCCACACATCCTGTTCTCTTTAAGAAGTTTCTTTTATCTGGTGATATTCACTAGTAGCACACTTGGTATTTTGTAATATGTAACCCAAAACATGTTTTTCTACAAATTTCCAATAGAAATCCATCAACTGGGTTAGATGACTGTTGAGCAGTTAAGAAGACTGGCTGTTTTCCTAGAGGACTTAGGTTTGTCTCCTACCACTCATTTTAGTCATCTTACAACCACATGTAACTCCAGTTCTTGGGAATCTGATGCCCTCTTCTGGCCTCCATGGACACCTGCATGCATGTAGTACACACACACACACACACACACACACACACACACACGAATAAAACAAATAAATCTTAAAGAAACTCATCAGTCACATGAAAATCCAAAGCTATCTAGTTGTCATCTCTAGGAATGGACATTTTGATACATGCAGTAACCTTTTTGTATACAATGTGTTGAAGACAATAAAAAAATTCATCTGGACTTTACCACCCACCATTATATTCCTGTTGCTTTGACAGCAGCATTTCTAGAACAATACTTTGGCACTATTTTCTTATGTAAATAGCTAAGAGAAAAAACATGTACTATTTACAGTAGCCTTATATAGTATATGTTAAGGCAGTTCCTTGTGCTACCATAAAATTTATTTTTTCTCAAGAAGCAATATATAGCTTATTTCTGACTCTTTCGGGAGAATGCTTGGTAATGTTCCTTGAGCTGTTTCTTTTTTGGGGGGGAGGGGAGGACTCTGTGACCTTCACAAGCAGCAGAGGGATTAATGAGAAGCAAGAAGATAATTCAGCACATGACTTCAGTAGCCAGTGTTGGTTTATACTTAGAGAGTCTGGCCCCAGTTGGTTATTTTGGGTTTATTTATGTTCAGCACAACCTGGTAAAAACTATTCTTGTGACGACTAACTCAGTCCCCATGTGCATAACAAAGCATTCTTTGGGGGCCAAAGTAACCTAAATGCAGACCAGATGTGACTGCACTGAAACTCTTTGTGATGAATGTGTGACACTTTCCATAAAGATAAATCCTATCCATTTACCCAAGAATGGGCCTGGAGGAGGGTCTGGTGTTGGAAAGTTTATTGCTACACAAATTGTACAAAAGTTACTGTGCTAGAAAGAACATCCACTTCGGCCTTCTGGTAGAAAGCAAGTTTTTCATCCTTCCCTTAAAGAAACAACTTTGTTTGCTTATATATTTCACCGAGTGCATGTCTATGAACACAAAGACCTTTGTGCCCCCTACACATTTTAATGACCAGAGAGGAATGTCAGTAATAAACTAACCAATAGAAATGATCTTTTTAATTTGGGAGCTGAATTGAATACAAATTCAAGCGATCTGGCTCCAGACTGAATACTGATTTCTTAGAGAAGATTCGGGTTTTTAAGAGGGGCAGCAAAAATAGAAGCTAGTGAGTTTATGCCATCACCATTTCTTCCAGCCCAGAGTACCTCAGTGAGTATGACATAGCTATTATCTTCCAATAACAGTTAAATACTGCCCTGTCCCAGTCATCAATCTTCTAAAACCAACTATAAAACCTGTGAGTCAGTAATATAATAACATTTGAAAATCATGATGTTGTGAGTTGGCAATGCAGTCCAGCGTGGATGTGACTGCTTCTGCACACAGAGAACACATCATTCTGTGACTGGGGTGAAGGCTCTGTCTATTTCCTTTGCCTTCAGTGTGCATAAATATTTTAGTGGGAGAAAACCCTGAAAGGCTAACTAAGATGTATTAGGATTTGGGTGCTCAGGGAGCATGAAACAAATTCTCAAAGAGAATGAAATGTCCATCTTTATTTGAATCTTAGTTTGGGGAGCATAAAACAGATCTTGACTAATTGACAGAGAACAAAATTTTAAAAAAGCATTAAAAATTTCAAGATCATCAAACCCAAGTTTACATAACTAACCTAGAAGGTCAGTTAAAAATGTAGTTACTTAAAAAAAAAAAAAGGCAGTTACCTATTTCACAAAATATTTACAATAGATAGAGGGGAGGCGTAACTGAAACTAAGGATATATGAAAATTCCATATGTAAGCCTACTATTTGTAAGATAATTAAAAAATTAAAAGAATGTATATACAATATACAGTACACATACACACACGTATAGGAATTTAGAAGGAGATATTTGCATAGATGGATAAGACTGCCTCTAGAAACTGTAGGCTATAAAGAAAAATCTCACTGCCAGGTATGAGATACACTTTTAAGGAGTTAATAAGTTTGTCATGGTGGTTCCAGAGGCCTCCAAGTCACTACAGGCTACTGCCCTTGCTCTTGGTCACTATGATGGCTATTCATGGTTGTCAACTTGACTGTATCTGGATGAATTACAATCCAGACATTGAGAACATACCTGTGAGAGATTATTTGCTTGATTTGAAGTAGGTGAATCCACTTTTACTTTGGACCTTTGGGGTGGGAAGACACGTGCCTTTAATTCTTTAAGTCATCTTGAGGTAGGAAGTCACAACTTTAATCCAGGCCACACTTTCTGCTGGAAGTCTATGGAGGAAGGAAGCTTTTGCTCTTTGCCTGTTTGCTCTGGCCTTGCTAGCATATACATTCCTTCACTGGCATTGGAGCCTAATTCTTTAGGATCCCAGCATCTACTGAAAACCAGATGAGACATCCAGATCCAGAACTGGATAGACTAGGTGTCAGATCCTGTGGCACAGTTTAGGGAATGCTAATGTCAGTGCTCCTCACACTGTTCCATAAACTAGAGGGTGGGGGAACACCACCACACTCATTTTCTGTTGACAGAATTAACCTGATCCCCAAGGCAGAGAAGGAAATTAAAAAAGGAAAGAAAACTATAGACATTTTGCAAACCAAATTTAAGAAGACCTGGAGGTGATCATACTCCATGACAAGTTCATTTCATTTCAGGGATGCATACACAAATGGATAGAGGCAATTCAGCACATAAATAGACTTGAGGCCAGACATGACATGAGCATCTTGATAACTGAAGAAAGAGCCTTTAACAGTGTTCAATATCCCTTCCTGATAAAGTCTCCAAAGAAAACAGGAATAGAAGGAATATACATCAGCATTATAAAGTCTTTATACAACAAACCTATACATTGTATTAAATGTACAAAAAAAATCACAGTGGAGTCTCAGGAATAAGTCCATAATATTTGCTCTTACTTTTAGTGCTTGAAAACTTATCTGGATCAATAAGGCATGCAGAAAAAGTAAAAGGGGCACAAACAGGAAAGAAGAAACTCAAATTATCTATATTTGAAGAAGGCTGAAGCCTACACAATGATGATAGTCAAGACCAGGATGGCTTAGTTACACATTTTCCCTTTTAAAAAGGATTCCTTTAGTTTGAATCATGTGCATTAGTGTGTTTCAGTGTCTGAGTGTATTTGCACATGAGTACAGATGCTCACAGAGGCTAATAGAGGGTTCCTGCTCCCCTAGAGTGAAAGTTTACAGGTGGTTGTGAGTCACTGCATATGGGTTCTGGGAACTGCACTTGGGTCCTCTTCAAGAACAGCTGAGCCAATCTAACTGCTGAGTCACCTCTAGCTCTACACACTTCTTGTCAGTTATTCAAAAGCAAGCATAGAACTGCATGACATCTGATTAATAATGTCTAGTTGGCTGACTAATAATTAATAACCAGAGTTATGAATTTACTTATATGAAGTTAGATTCATACCCCACAGTGGTGTGGTCTATGTCATGGTTATGGTATCTGGTCCAGAGGATGTTTTTAGTAACTTTAGGACTAAGAAAGAAAAAATATATTTCCCCTCTCTCTCTTTGCTCTTTCTCTATTTGATTATCTATTTTTCTATATGTTGTGCCTCATATAAATAAACACCCTTCCAATTATACAGAATAAATAAATAAATAGATAAATACATAAATACATAAATAAATAAGCAACCCACCCCTCTAAGAGCTAGTTGGTGAAATTTTAGAGTTGGAAGAACTTCTCCAGGAGATGTTGTCGGTTTTTGCTATGAGACAGGGAGTAGATTGCATATTAGTTTCTTAATGCTGAAGCAACAAATTAACTGACTTAAACCACATGCATCTTACAGTTTTGGAGATCTGGCATCTGATGTGAGTCTTTCGGTTTAAAATCAAGGTATTGGAAGGATTGCTCGCATTCTGGAGGACCTGAACACATACACTGGCATCTTCTGAAATAGCAGGGACCCAAGAATGGTTGGACATACCCAAGAACATTGTGGAAGAGGAGCTCAGATGGGGAGCTTTTACTGTGTGTGAGATGGGGAGCATCGAAAGCTTTTGTAAGGAAAATGGTTTTCTAAGCACTTCTCTGGCTGCTCTCCAAATGGGGAACTGAGGAGACCAAGAAGGCTGCTGTTGTCTTGGAGGTGAGATGATGTTTTGGTGAAAAGTGATGGGTATATTTTGGTGATTGAACTGGAGAGAGGAATAGAGGGAGGAAGAGGGAGAGATGGAGGAACACAAGTTAAAGAGGAAAACAATACAATCATTTCTTCAAACTCTGGAGCATGGGGAATGACATGATTTCTACTAAACTGTTATATGTAGTAAAAGAGTCCAAATGCCTGTACACAGGATCTTCTCATTTGACTATGAGCTCATAATATATATTTGAATGTTATAAGAATATTATGTGTGTAGGTGTGTACACATGAGTGTTGAGACAGGGATCTCACTATACATACATACAGACTCGCTTTGAATTTATGATCCTCAGATGGTTCAGTCTCTGGAGTGCTGGAATTACATGTGTTCGCCATTGTTCTCAGGAAGGACAGTATACTTGTGATACTGGTCTTGTTGACTTGACAGGATTTAGAATCCTCTAGGAATCACACATCTTGGCATATCTGCAAGGTCATTATTAGAGAGAAGTTATCTTCAAAGTAGGGAACAATGTCCAAAGGGCTAGCCAGATACAAAGTAGTCCGGGGAAAAGTGACAGGTTCCTGCTGTAATGGCTATTCTTGGTTGTGAACTTGACTTAGTTTAACCTGGGATAAACTAAAACTCAACTGGCTGGCAACACCTATGAGAATTTTTTCTCAATTAGAGTATTTGAAGCAGGAAGGTCCAGTTTTAATCTGGATCTTTTGAAGTGAGATGATCCACTTTAATTTGGTCACAGCTTCTGGGAACCTGTATAGAGGACATGGGGGAGGAAGCTTGCTGTCCTTGACTGCTCACTCTCATTAGCAAATCCATTCCTTCATTGTCATAAGAGCATCCTCCTTTGGGACTCTAGCATGTACTTAAGACCAGCTGAGACATCCAGTACTCATCCTGACATCCACAATGAGTACTGGACTCTGAAAACTTTCATTGGTAGAAAGCCATTGTTGGACTACCTGGACCAGAGCCTATAAACTATTCAAATAAATTTTCTTTGTACATATAATGTATATACACACACATACACACATACTCATATGTATTCATTCTATAAGTTTTTCCAATATGGGTTTAGGTCTTCCAATATCGGCTCAATGTCATTGACTTTGCAGAGAACTTCTAGGCTTTCAGTGATGCATTGGGACTGTCAAGGTATCCAGAATATTTGGGTTAAGTGTTACTTTGTTTCTCTCTGATGTGCATGCAGCCATTGTTTCTCCATCAAGCCCTTAGTGTGTAGCAAATCTAATAAATTTCCTTTTAAAATACACACACACACATACACACACATCATTTGATTTGCTCTGTTCTTCTCTTCTAGAAATCCCTATCTAATATAATAATCTCCTGACATTTGCATACCTCTTGAAATTATAAATGAGACTGATATCCTTTTTTCTAGGGACACAGTGGACTTCATTTAGGCAACTTGCATATAATTTTGTCATGTGCTTTCTTAGGAATCCAGGGTGACTGAGACAAATATTTAGCACACAGGGTTAGCAAGGGCATTTGCAATATGCTAGGCAACTGTCTGATAAATATAGGACTATAAAGAAAAATGCAATGAAGTTGAATTTATTATTAACTCAGGAAATGGGAAGCAAACAAGGTTAATAGATGTACATCGCTGCAATTCTCTTACTGCTGAGGAAAATTTACTACAGAAAACAGTGATCAAATCATATGGAGTGCTAAAAAGGAGAGCGGTATGGGCCTCCATTTTTCCCTCCAGAAGCGGAAATAAATAACATTGTGCTTTTTAATGAACTCAGTGGAGATTCCCCTGGCATTGGCACGGAAGTACATTTGGCTTTATACCTTTCTTTCCTGGTGATATCAGCCTCTCCTTGTCTATAGGGGCTTTACTACTAGTAAATATATCTTTTGAAACTTCATATACAGAAAAGCAAGTTGAACACTTTTTGAAATGAGGGTTTGGGAGAATCTGTAAGCACGGGCAAACAAAAACACAGGAGGAATATTGAGAGGCAAAACTATACTATTTTTAGGATTGTGAGCAATGGGTTCTGAAGTGCCCCACCCAACTTATACATTACTGTTTTCTGTCTTTATATATCTGATTTTTAAGAAGTGGGAGGTGATGGGGGAAATGCACCCATAATGATAACTTCACAGATAAGCCAATGTGGACAAGAGAAATTCCATGTGGTTTCATCCTGCTGAGAGAAGAATCAGTTTTCTTCAGAGATGAGCACCCACATATGTTGTCCAAGCCCAAGTGGTCATCACTGGACACATATACATATGAACAAAGCTAGACTGACTCAGTAGGTTATATATATATATATACATGAATATATATGTATATGTATGTATATATTTCTAAGAATACAGGAATTGTAGAGGGGGACATAAAAAAGAGGAGTTGAGTAGGGGAAGGGTGGGAGTGATATAGATATAGTACCCATATATTAATTAACTAATAAAATTAATGAAAAGCTATAAGAAGTTTGAGGTTTGCCTGACAAGTGGATTTTCCAAGTATGGCTAATGTATCCATTCAAAAGCTGTTTTTAAAAAGTACTAATTTGAATAGAAATATTATTCAACCTAAACTCCCTTGGATATTTCTTAGTCTTTAGGCTCTGCTTTTCTTCTTATTCTGGATGGTGATTGTCTTTATTGGCCTCATCCCTCGCCAGAAATGAGATTCTGTCTTTTCCTTCATGCCCATGGTCCTCCCTTCCTTCTGTGCTCTGCTGTTTAAAGTGAGTGGCAAATTTCCTTTTTTGACATTGTGTGTGTGTGGGGGGGGTTGGGAATTGAGGATAAAGAATCTTGGAACTGTGGTCAGATTACTGTGGGCCTGGAGTCTACTAGTTTTCTAAAGGGCCTCATTCAGTTGTTCTTCATCTCCCACTCATTCTTTCTATCTCCAAACAGTGTCAGCATTTCTTACTTAGCAGTACCACCATGTTTACTCTGAGCATCTTTATCTTCAATACTATGAGTGTGTTTGATGTCTGGGTAATCAGAGGTACAAATCTGATTACATGTGTTCTTCTCTACTAATCAGTGACTCTCATTGCCCAGAAGAGAGCTTCTAAACATGAAAATTTGGTATTGTCTTTGGTTTGCCTCCTGTCCATAAAATTATACTCTAGCCTGTGCTATTTCACTCTCTCTTTTTATGTTCAGCACTAGACTTACTGCTGTCTCAATGCTCTTCCTTCACCGAGGGCTAAGGTGAATTAGTCCTTATTCATGAACTAAATCTATGTTACTCACTTTTCCTTGCTCTTACACGAAATAACTGACAAACAATAGAAGGAAGGACAGGTTTATTTTGGCTCATGGTCTCAGAGGGATTTCAGTTCACAATTGCTGGAAAGTCCTGGTGCAAGTCAGTGGGAGCCTGTGTAGGTAATGGTTTTTGAGATGAAGTTTCTCTGTGTAGCCCTGGCTGTCCTGGAACTTGCTTTGTAGATCAAAGCTGGCCTTGAACTCAGATCTACTGCCTCTGCCTCCTGAATGTTGGGGTTAAAGGAGGCATGCATGGCTTAGGAGACTCATAGCATGAGCCAGGAAGCAGAGAGGGTGGCTGGTCCAGCAGGGGATAAAATCCACACAGGTCTACTGCTTTCACCTTAGCCCCATCTCAAAAATGCATCACAGATTTCCAGTTACGTGTGCACGATGGGGACCAAGTACTGGAAAACACAAGTTTCTGAGGGGAATTTCAGGTTCCAGTCGTTACAAATCAGTCTTCGGATCCATGAACATTTTCCAGACCCACTGACAGCCAGCTTTCCATTCATGATTGGGCCTTTGTATTCAGCCAGGCTGTGGACTGTCTGAAGCCAGGAATTGAGCCTTGTTACCATTGTTGCAGGAGTTCCCAGATCCCCCCTCCCCAAATAGCTGGGTGAACTTTACATGTATTTTTTTTATTTATGTACTTATTTATTTCTCTAGGCTTGGCTGGTCTTGAACCTGCGATGCTCCTCCTTTTTGTGTCTCCTGAGTGCTGAGTTATAGTTATATGCTACCATGCCTCCTGATCACCTGGATGCATTTTAAACAAACATCCACTGAAGATGGGGCTGCAGCCATGCCTTTAAGTCACCATTCCCTGAAAAGAGGTCTGAGGACCATGTGGAAACTGAGAATCTCTGGAAAGGGACCCCACAGTCTGCATTTTAAATGTATTCTAAAGATTGAGAACTATTGTTCTGGAGCCTTTGAAAGATGTGGGTTGTTGTTGTCCAAAGTGAGACTGTTAGACTCAGGTGGTTCTCTTCTGCTGTCCACTTCTGGTTTGTCTAAACCTTGACAATGGCCATCGCTTACCATGGCTGCTCTTGAACCCCCATTTCTGCCTTATTTTTCAGTCTTCTGTTTCATTTTAACTCATGATGGTCATTTCCAGCACCTCATCCCATGATACAACAACCCACAGGTGTTTGTGAGTTTTTTAAATTTACATACCAACCACAGTTTCCTATCCTTCCTCTCTTTCTGTTTCCTCCCCCACCTCTCATATATCCTCCCCATCCATTCCTCTTTCATTCAGAATGGGGCAGGCCTCCCAAGGGAGTCAACAAAGCATGGCATATCATGTTGAGGCAGGACCAAGTTCCTCCACCTGCACAAAGGCTGGGCGAGGCATCTCTGCATGGGAATAAGTTCTAAAAAGCTGATTCATGCACCAGGGACAGGTTCTGATCCTACTGCTAGGGACCCCACAAGCACACCAAGCTACGTAACTGTCACCCACATGTAGAGGGTCTAAGTCAGTCTCATGCAGGCTTCCCAGCTGTTGGTTCAGAATCCTTGAGCTCCCAATAGCTCAGGCCAGCTGTCTCTGTGGGTTTCCCCATCATGATCTTGACCACCCTTGCTTACACAATCTCTCCTCCCTCTTATCAACTGGTTTCCCTGAGGTAAGCCCAGTGCTGGCTGTAGATCTCTGCATCTGCTTCCATCAGTTTCAGGATGAAAGCTCTCTGTTGACAATTAGGGTGGTCACCAATCTGATTACAGGAGAAGGCCAGTTAAGGCAGCCTCTCCATTATTGCTAAGAGTCTTAGTTGGGGTCATCCTTGTGGATTCCTGAGAGTTTCCCTAGCACCAGGTTTCTCCTTGACCCCCAAATGGCCTCCTCTATCAAGATGTCTTTCATTACTCTCCTGTCCTTGATATTTCCAAGTCAACCAACCCAATTCCTCAAGTTACCCTTTCCCAGCCCCTCCCTCCACTTCCCCATCCCTTACCCCCAGTTTACCCAGGAGAGCTCATCTATTTTCCCTTCCCAGGGAAAACTATGCATCCCTTTTATTACCTAACTTCTATGGGCTGTGGAATGTAGCCTGGTTATCCTTTGTTATACATCTACTATCCACTTATGAGTGAGTACATACCATGTTTCTCTTTATGAGTCTGGGTTACATCACTTGGGATTTTTTCCTAGTTCCACCCATTTGACTGCAAACTTCATGATGACATTGTTTTTTTATTGCTGAGTAATACTCCATTGTGTAAATATACCAGATTTTCTTTATCCATTCTTCAGTGGAGGGACATCTAGGTTGTTTCTAGGTTCTGGCTATTATGAATAACATTGCTATGAACATGGTTGAGGAAGTATCCTTATGGTGTGATTGAGCATCCTTTGGATATATGCCCAAGATTGTTTACCTGGGTGTAGATGTAGATTGATTCCTAATTTTCTATTGAGAAACTACAATACTGATTTCCAAAAGTATGCAGTCTCACCAGCAGTGGAAGAATATTCCCCTTAGTCCACATTCCCTCCAACATAGGTTTTCCTTAGTGTTTTTGATCTTAGCCATTCTGACAGGTATAAGATTGTATCTCAGAGCCATTTTGATTTGCATGTCTCTGATAGCTAAGATTGTTAAACAATGCTTTAAATGTTTCTCAGATATTTGAGATTCTTCTGCTGAGGATTCTCTGCTTAAATCTATTCTGATGTTTAGTTTTCTGAATTCTTTATATATTTTGGAGATCATTCCTCTTTCAGATGTGGGATTGATGAAGATATTTTCCCATTCTGTAGGCTGTTGTTTTTTCTTATTGACAGTGTCCTTTGCCTTACAGAAGTTTCCCAGTTTCAGTAGATCCCATCTACTAATTGTTGCTGGCAGTGTCTGTGCTACTGGTGTTATATTTAGGAAGTGGTCACCTGTGCCAATGCAAGGGTATTTTCCACTTTCTCTTCTATCAGGTTCAGTATAACTGGATTTATGCTGAGGTATTTGATTCACTTGGCCTTGGGTTTTGTGCATGGCAATAATATGGATCTACTTGCATTCTTCTACATGTTGACATCCAGTTATTTCAGTGCCATTTGTTGAAGATGCTTTCTATTTTTTATTGTATAATTTTGACTCCTTTGTCAAAAAAACAAGTGTCCATAAGTATGTGGATTCCATTGATCCACCTGTCTGTTTTTATGCCAATACCAGGCTTTTTTTTTTTTTTAAAAAAATCAATATAGCTGTATAATAGAGCTTGAAGTCAGGGATGGTGATACCTTTGCATGTTCCTTTATTATACAGGATTGTTTTAGCTCTCCTAGATTTTTTTTTCCATATGTGGTTGAGTTTTGTTCTCTTAAGGTCTGTGAAGAATTGTGTTGGGATTTTAATGGAGATTGCATTGAATCTTTAAATTCAGTTGCTTTTGGTAAGATGCCATTTTTACTATGTTGATCTTATCTATCCATGAGCATGGGGGATTTTTCTTATTTTCTGATATCATCCTCAATTTCTTTCTTCAAAGGTTTAAAGTTCTTGTCACACATGTTTTTCCACTTTTTTGGTTAGAATTACCCCAACATATTTTATATTATTTGTGACTATTGTAAAGAATATTTTTTTCTCAGCCCATTTAATCATTTGTATACAGGAGGGTTACTAATTTTTTTGAGTTAATGGTATATCCAATCACATTACGGAAGGTGTTTGTCAGCTGTAGGAGTTTCCTGGTAGAATTTTTAGGGTCACTTATGTATACTATCATATCATCTGCAAATAGCAAAGGTTTGACTTTTTCTTTTTCAATTTATATCACCTTGATTTTTTTTGGTGTGACCTTATTGCTCTAGCTAGAACTTTTATATATATATATATATATATATATATATATATATATATATATATATAGAGAGAGAGAGAGAGAGAGAGAGAGAGAACAGCCTTGTCTTGTTTCTGATTTTAGGTAAATTGCTTTGAGTTTCATTCCATTTAATTTGATATTGGCTGTTGGTTTGCTGTGTATTGCTTTATTTTTATTATTATGTTTAGGTATGTTTCTTGTATCCCTAATCTCTCCATAACATTTATCATAAAGTGGTATTGGAGTATGTCAATGCCTTTTTCAGTATCTAATAAGGTACCTGTTGTTAAGCCCCCTTTTTATTTCTTATTTTGTTAATTTGGAGTTTGTTTATCTTGTTGATTTTCTCAAAGAACCAATTCATTATTTTATTAATTCTTTGTATTGTTCTCTTTGTTTCCAATTGATTGATTTTGTCCTGGAGTTTGATTATTTCCTGCTATCTACTTCTCCTGGGTAAATTTGCTTTTTTTTTGTTTTCTTTTGAGCTTTTTGGTATGGTGTTAAATCATTATTGTGAGATTTCTCCAAGTTTTTTATTTTATTTTATTTTATTTTATGTAGGCACTTAATGCTATGAATTTTCCTTTTAGTGTCCCACAAGTTTGGGTATGTAATTTTCAAGGTTGCTTTTATTGTGTTTCATCTGCATTGGAATATTCAAGTCTTGCTGTTGTAGGATCACTGGGTTCTGGTGGTGCCATATTGTTCTTTTGGTTGTTGAATGTATTCTTGCACTGGTATTTACTCATCTATTTTTCCAGCTGGTGTGGGTCATGCGTGTGTCTATATATTCTGTTTTTCTGACTGATGTAGGTTATACCTGTGCCTATGGATTCTGCTGGGGTTGCAGGGAACTGTTGGCCACTGAGAGGATGCTCAGATGCATGAGGTTGGCCAGCAGAATGAGTCTTGGAAGAACAGAATCCAGTGGGTGGCAAGGTGGTTTTACAGTTTGGAGGCAGGTCTCATACCAGCTTGCAGGTTAGTGGGCACTGCACCAGAGCAGTGGAGTTTCACTAGAACTGGGGGCAGAGTCCAGGTACCTTGCTGATGCTCTAATGGGAAGTGAAGTGGCAGGGGATATGCCCTGGAGTTTAGAGACTGGACTTTGGGGCAGTTTGGCTGGGAGGCCAGTAACTCACCTGTTTTTCCAATTGGTGTGGTTTTTCTCCTGTGCCTCTGCTGGAGTTGCAGGGGAGGGCTGGCCATGGGGAGGATATTTAGATGTATGTGGTTGGGTGGCAGAATGGATCTTGGAGAGAGAGAGATAGACTAGTGAGTGGCTGCAGTGGTGATGTGGCTCAGAGGCAGGTCTCTCACCTGTTTGCAGGTTGGTGGAGACTCCAGGTACCTGTGATTTCAAACTTATAAGCCATGGGTACCATAGTGTTGCTTATTACCTGCATTGGCTCCACTTTGGGGCATGTGGAAGGTCTCTGTAAACAAGGGGCAGATCTGTGTTGTTGTTCTTGGGGATTCCAAGCTCTTTTGGCTTTTTTCTCCTGAGTTTTGAAAAACTGAGGCTGCTTGACAGCAGTTGCCCAGCAGATGTCAGCCAGTAGTAAAAAATGGAATATTCTCAGCTTCCAGAATGGTTGGTAGGAATGGAATGAGCTTCTTGCCTCCTCAGCCAACACAACTGACAGCTTTTTATACTATTTGAAGGAAATATAACTTGAAATCTTAGTTTCCTTGCTATTACTTTAAATAACAATAACATTTCAGAGAAATAATGTTTGTATAAATTAAAATTACTCTATACCCAACTTTCTTTCTACCTTAAAGGTTGGTAGAAAAGTACAATAAGGTGCTTCCTTTCAAGAGTCTAAATACCATAGTCACAAAGCTGCATGGGGCTTCTGTATGTAGTGCTTGGCTGAGAAGGCGGGGAAGTTCACCCCCCACACACACATCAGGCTTAGGTTTGGAGAACCTTTGCCAAGACACCTGATTTTTGTTCTCTGCTCAGCCATTGGCAGCCCAAAAGAAATCTTCTGGATCGCCAGCTGTAGCCCAGGATGGAGCAGACCATTGGTATTCTTCACTTTTGGAAATGCCCAGCCTGTGCTTTCTCCATCTCTGAGAAACACTGATGAAAGCATTGCTTCTGTTCTATCTGCATCTGATATGACACAAACCAGGGAGGCTGAGAGCCTTATTTTGTGGTCCCTCATGGAAAGGAGTACTTGGACCTTTGGAAACAATACAATGCAGAAAAGCAGATGACTCACATTTAGTCTGTATCTTCAAAACAACACCAAAGAATATTTTATTATTTTGTTTTAAAGTCAAATAGTTTCTACACTGTAAAATTCCTCCATGTAATGTTTCTCTAAGCCTTCATGAAAGCATATTGGGAATGGTCTAGACTGAAGAATGATATGATACAATTTTTTCTTCTCAGAAATCTCACAAGCTTTAATGAGATGTAACTGACAAATGAAAACTGTATACATTCAAGGTATACCACATTATGATTGAATCTATATGTATTATGTAATGACTAATGGTCAAATTAACACATCAACCACCACATTTGTGCATGGATGAATTTGGGAAGAACACTTCACATCTATTTTCCAAGATGTTTTCAAGTAAGAGATACATCATCACTAACTGCTACCATCATGTTGTATGTTATCAGTTCTATGACTGTAAGGTTTTATTTTTTTGCCCAACATCTCCTGACTCCCTGGTCTTTGATAACTATTGCTCTACTCCACTTCTATGAGTTTGATTGTTTTATATTCCACATGTAAGTGAGATCACATGGCTTTTATACTTTCTTGTTGCTTATCTCCTTGGTAGCTCAGAGATGTGACAGGGAAAAACCAGACAGGGATAGATTTAGGAGAAAGCCTTGCTAGAGCTCATGTATAACTTTTCAACAGGCTTTTTAGTACTGAAAGTCCCTTGCATCGTTCATCTTTCTCTTCCTTCCTGTAGGAAGTGACCAGGAGGTCAGTGTAGCCTCTGCTTCAGTGAATCAGCTCCTGTTACAGAAGCTCTCTGTAAACCTTCCCTGATCCTTACAATACTACAAACTAACAATAGCCTTGTATCAGTGACTTGTGCCATTGGGCCAGTGCCTCACAAGAACAACTTAAGGAGGAGAGATTTGACCTGGCTCATGTTCCTCATGATGGGGAAGGCACAGTGGGAAAAGCTGATTGGTCATAAGCAGCAGAAGCCTGCGGCTGATGTTTCCCACGCTGTGGCTGACAGCAAGTTAGGAGAGGACCAGAAGCACAACTATGTTATAACCCTGAAGATTCACCTCCAGTGGTCTGCATCTCCCAGCCTTGCCCTGTGTCTCAAACATCTCACAATCTCCCAATATTGCATCACAGAATGGGGAGAAGGAAGAAATTTTTCATTTCACATTTAAACCATAACAATGTACATTTAACAGGTGAGGCTTGCAAAATATAAACAATTGTTTCTCATAGCTAGGAAATGGTAGAGACAGGATGGGAAGTAATGTCTCTGTGACTCTTTGTGATCCATTTCTAATGTCTTTCTAAATCTTTCAGCTCTAGATTTAAAATATAGACTCTACATAATGTCCTTCCTAAGAATTTTGATTTGCTGTAACAGTCTTTAAAAATAAATCACCCAAGCTCTATTGTGTTCTTTCTTCTTGCTGTAAATCTAAAGAATAGGAGTAATTTTCCAGGCATGGTGGTGATATAGTATTATCGTACATTAATCCTAGTATTCCAGAAGCAGAGGCAGCCCACAGTAAGACTGATCACTATGTAGCCTGGTCTTTTAGTGATTTGCAGGCTATCCAGGGCTACACAATAAGGTACTGTCTCGAGCACTTTCTCTTGGGCCCGTAGCGCCGGCAAGATGGGCAAGTGTCGTGGTCTCCGAATTGCCAGAAAGCTCTGCAGTCACCAACGGGACCAGAAGTGGCATGATAAACAATATAAGAAAGCCCACTTGGGCACAGCCCTAAAGGCCAGTCCTTTTGGAGGTGCCTCTCATGAAAAGGGAACTGTGCTGGAAAAAGTAGGGGTTGAAGCCAAGCAGCCAAACTCCTCTATCTGGAAGTGTGTGAGGGTGCAGCTCATCATGAACGGCAAGAAGATCACAGCATTCGTGCCTAATGATGGCTGCCTGAACTTCATTGAGGAAAATGATGAAGTTCTGGTGGCTGGATTTGGTCGGAAAGGACATGCTGTAAGTGATATTCCTGGAGTCTGCTTTAAGGTTGTCAAAGTGGCCAATGTGTCCCTTTTGGCCCTGTACAAAGGCAAGAAGGAAAGACCAAGATCCTAAATTTTGACAATAGAAATACAATAATAAATTTTCATATTCTGAAAATAAAAAAAAGATACTGTCTCAAAAAACCAAACCAAAAGAATATGAATAATTTGAATAACTCTTGGACTGCAGGAGAAATATTTTATTACTTTTTCTGCTGTTGTTTTTTAGAGACAGAGTTTCTTTGTGTAGCCCTGGCTGTCCTGGAACTTTCTCTGTAGAGCAGGCTGGCCTCCAGTTCAGAGATCTTTCTGCCTCCTCTCACAAGCTGACCTTAAAGGTGTGAGCCACCACTGCCCTCCCTTGTTTTTTATAGTGCTCCCTCTTCTAATTTGTCCTCCAGTTCCGATCTGTAGAGGCTGAAAACCACGTTCCCCTTATTGGCAGGTATAATGAAAACATTCTGGAACACGGAAGTTTGGTAATGCCAGTGAGTCTAAGGGCTCAGTCAAGCTGATGACAAAAATGTTTCTAATTCAGTTACCAAATTTCTCCTTCACTGACGTTTGAAAGATTTTTTTTCCCTAAATTGTCCAATTTCCTGTACATTGTAATGTGACTATTTTAATCACAGAGTGCAGCAATTTCCCCATAAAGGTCATCAAATCACAGTTCTGAGGCAAACAGTGAAAAGGCAGCATTGCATTGGCTTCGTCTTTCATCTACTGTTTTCTTGGGGTTTTGTTTCATGTCTGTTTCTTTTCCAGCTTAAACCATTAAGAAAAAATGGTTGACATACTTCTAACAATAATCTTTAAAGTGTCAGTACTGTGAAGTTCCGTTTTTCAGAGGCTTGCACGGGGAAAAATAGGTATCTTAGAAGGGAAAATGGGAAGAAAGCGGGATGCAAAGCCTTAAAGAGGTAGATATACCGACAGGAACAGAAAGTCAGTGAATTCACTTTGCAGAGAAAGTTTTGATTAGCATGTAGACCTAGGGTAAATCTGGTGACTCTTTTTCCCTCAAGGACCCTTTCTGGGGAACATCCCATAGCTCATCATAGATAATCAGGCTGAAAAGGACTTCTGGCTAGAATCTGGTCTGCATCCTTAGGCAGAGCTCAGAAGAAAATATTCATTCTTTTATGGAGAACCTGAACCATCTGCACTCAGAAGTATGGGAAGATTGAGTGATTATTGGTAACTGTAGAAGATCAAAGACCAAGTAGATAAAAGTCATAGTGAATCTTGAGCAGCATATGTTATAAGATGCTAGAAGAAAGACTGGTAGAAAAATAATGAAAGAAAGATATGAAAGAAACAGGTTGAGCAAGGGCAGCTGTGGACCAGGAAGCCTTTGGTGAGGATGGAGGACTTACGTGTGCATCTTTCAGGACATTCTGGCCCCTTTTCTGTAATGATCACTGAATCTTAGGAGAGGTGTTTTCAGTATATGTATTCCCTTTAGTGCTGAATGTCTCTTATTCTCTGTATCATGGCTAATTGTGAGTCACTGTGTTAATTGCCATCTAGTGCAAATAGATGAGGGCCAAGAGATGCATTGATCTATGTGTATAACAGTAAGCCAACAGGAATCAATTTAATACTATGTCCATTTAGCAGCATTATAGCAGTAGGTTTTCTGTTAGGTCCTATGACCTATCTGGTCATAGGATCTCAGCCCAAAAATGGTTTCATGTTTGGATTCATTCTGTGGAATAGGACTTAGATACAATTAAAAAGTAGTAAGTTACTCCCATGACATGTATGTCACTATTGCACTAGTGGGCAAGTCTTTGCAGACTGATTATTGGAGCATGAGGGATTTATATCTGGGTGTGACTGATGAATGGCTTTCTCCTATAGTAGCATGCTTGGAACCTTCTAGCACTCTGAAAGCTATTCAATAGGGGATAAAGCTTCCAGGTGAGTACTAACTTCATTTCTCCATGTTCTATGATGCAAGCATGTGATGTCTTCAGCAATAGAGTCTTATTGTCAAGTTATGGAGGGTAACAATAGTCTGAACTGTATGAGGGCCATGGGACCTCACTGGTCTGTTGTGGACTATTACATTACATTTGCTTATGTTGTGGAATATTCATTTAATCATGCAAAGATGTGTTGCATTTTTTATGTCGCATTTGCATAACTCTGTGAAGCTGTGTTACTTTGCCTGTCTAGAACACTTGATTGGTCTAATAAAGAGCTGAATGGCCAATAGCAAGGCAGGAGAAAGGATAGGTGGGGCTGGCAGGCAGAGAGAATAAATAGGAAGGAGACCTAGGAGCAGGAAAGAAGAGGGGTGAGAAAAACTCTAGGTGCCAGCCACCTAGTTACACAGCAAGTCACAGAGAACTAAGTAAACAAAGATATAAAGAAATAGAGAATGGTAAAAGCTCAGAGGCAAAAGGTAGATGGGATAATTTAAGAAAAGCTGGCTAGAAAGAAGCCAAGATAAGGCCAGGCATTGATAAGTAAGAATAAGCCTCCTTGTAATTTATTTGGGAGCTGGGTTGCAGTCCCCTAACAGATCAAAAGAGCCAAAAACTAAGAGTAAAAGCAACCAACAATACTGGTCAACAACTCCAAAAGAAATTTCTTGGCTACTTTTCTATTGCTGTGAAGAGATACCATGACCAAGGCAGAGAAGTGTTTAATTTGGGGTTTGATTTTTATTTCCAGAGGATGAGTTCAGGACTGTTGTGGTGGGGAGCATGGTATCAGGCAATCAGGGTGCTGGAGTAGTAACTGAGACTCACATATGATCCTCAAGCTGCAAAGAGGAGAGAGAGAGAGAGAGAGAGAGAGAGAGAGAGAGAGAGAGAGAGAGACTATAATGAGCTTTTAAAACTTCAAATACCCCCTCCAGTGGCACACCTCCTCCAACAATGCCACACCTTCTAATGCTTCCTAAACA
>PVIH01002011.1:46156-96633 GCA_004025045.1 Sigmodon hispidus
TCTCTCTCTCTCTCTCTCTCTCTCTCTCTCTCTCTCTCTCTCTCTCTCTCTCTCTCTCTCTCTCTCTCTGTCTCCACTCCCTAGTTCCTCTTCTATTATACCATTCACTTCTGTTCCTTCTTGTTCCATTTTTCCCTTATAGCCCTTTATAGCAGCGCATTCTATCTCCCTTTTCTTCCATTGGGATGGATTTCTCCTTTTTAGCTTGGTTAGTTGGTCAAGTTTGTCAGTCTGCCCTCTGAGACTGTTCATTCATTGGCTGATTAGGTATGAGAATCTGCACCACGGACTTTGGATTAGTGTCTTTCTCTGTGTTTCTCCCACTCTCCCTCTTACTGTAGGGAATCTAGACTGGGAGGTACTGAGCTTAATATCTGCACTGCAAGAAAATGGCAAAACCCTGCTAATTTCTACTTCGGATATTTACTATTTCCCTACCTGTAAGTGACTATAACTTCCTCAAATTCATAGAATCTAGCAGAGTTCTTTCCATTTTTAACAATGTAACGATTACCTCATTCAGATAGTAATAGTCTTACCTGAGTGACTAATTCTCAGTTCTTAATTGGACATCTATATCAGCTTCCCTGTGTCTCCATCACAAGGCTCAGGGAACATGTGGAAGAGGAGGTAGCAAGGTTACAATAGCTTAAGAAAGGGGAGGAGCATTCTGAGATGCTGTCTTTTGGACGTGGCATGCTGGTGTGCTCATGAACACACTGCCCATGTGGTTACCCAACAAGATCAGACAAATTTCAAACAGGCAGCACTAATTGCTCTCAGTGAGTTATTAGTTTTTAAGGAGATGTCATGAATGAGGAAGGGGAATGTTAGGAGCGTCTATGATCACCATCCCTTATTTACACATATAAAATTGTCAAAGAATAAATGAAAAATATTCATATCCAAAGAAGAAGTAGGTTACTTATCTTTGACATCGGTAAGGCAAATTTCTCAAGAATGTCATATAAATGTTCTTCTAACACACCAGTGCTTTATCTCTTCTAGTTATTATTAAGAAAATTTATTTATATCATTATAGTGATTGCGATTCCAGATTTAGTCTTTTTTTTTTTTTTTTAACTGAGGATAAAACCAAAGGTTGTGTAACTGTTAGGTCTTCTTCTAAGCTACCACACCCCACCCCTCACCCCCAGTTTGAGTTTTATTCTTTTTGAGTAGTTATTGTGAGTTCCTAAATTTTTTCAGGCTTATTCTGTATATGGGAGCAAGGGCAAACGTGGGCCACAGCTTCTCATTCTGTAGAGAGAAGTACAGAGATGATTTAATCACAGTCACGTTCTTTGTGTTCTATTAGAAGCCTGACTAAAACATAACCTTTCATGCAAACCATTGCTCTTGGAAGCATTTTGTTGTTTTAATTTTGTCAGATTCATACTATTCATGAAAAACTAATTGCAGATTTCTCTTCTAATTCACAAGAAAATCTCCTTCTAGAGATTAAATACAAAACAAGTGTATTCCATTTTCAGAGCACCAGAGACACAAATGATTAAATATGTATGTGTTGAAAAAAATTAGTTTTGGCTTGATCACTGCTTTTTTTTTTTTACTTTGTTATTTTATAAAGTTCTTGTCTCTGATATTTTATTCCTCTACTCCCTTTTACACATAATCCTTGATGGTGTCCAATGTGAACCTGTTTAGAATGAAGAATATTAACAATGGAGTCTGGAAACAGTGACATAATGCTCTAATTTTCTTTTTTGTTTAAAATACATTTATGAATTCCAAAACAATTTTGAAGACTTCTGTGGTTGGTCCCTATAACACTGCTTTTGTCCAGTGTTGAGAGTAGTTAAAACAGCCAAGGATCATCTTGCCCTGTGCATCCTTTCAGGCGGTATCACTGAATAGTTCTTTGAAGTTAGCTGCGTATTACTTAGGCTAATTTGTGATAACGCTGGAGGACTGGGAAAAAAATGTTTTGTAAAGTGCACTGAATTAACTCCCATATAACACCTCATTTGTTTTATAAAAGGATGCTTCTATCCTCAGACTTCTCATATGTACACACTGGGAAGTTTCATTCACAAAATTGCTGAGAGAATAAATGATGTCATCCTAGATAGATGGCTACATGCCCATCACCCACAAAAATAATACACTTATGGAGATTTCATTCTTCTCTATCTAACCCTGTTCTCCTCCCCTTATCTTCTTGCACATGGCAATCTGTACCCCACTCTTGGCTCTGCTCTCAGAGTCACCCTAACTCTGCATGATGAGTAATGGCATACATTACTTTTCAATATCAGAAAGAAATGTGGGGCAGGAAGTACATGTTGTGCTGTTCTCTAGGAGGCAGAGTAAACACCATTTGAAGATCTCATAATTTTAATTATAAATAAAGACCTAAATGACCTTGGCTCTCTCTCAACAACAATCTAACTTTAAAAAAACAAATTGAGTTCTAAATATATTTGGGCTTTCAAAATTTAACCCTTCAAGGACACTGATCTCAAAGAATACATTTAATTACTCTTTAGGAAGCTTGGAAACTATGCAAAAGAGCAACTGTTTCACTTACAGCAGCTATGAACCTGTTTAAAGGAGACTCTGACTGTAGGATAATGCCACAGCAAGAATCATTTAGGTTGATATCTCATTTTTGGTTCCATAGCTTACAGATTCCTTAGATCATTGGTGCTTTGTCTCAAGACTATGATTATGAAAGTTAGCTACCATTATGTGAAATTCATCCATGGAATTTAAGAGTTCTAGAATGTTCTTTGCTTTGTTTCATTGATGTGTGAAGGATGAGGCTTTCCAACAGTCAGGTAAGTTAGATCTAGTACAGGCTTCTCCACGATTATCTTTAAGTTTTTTTTTTTTTTAAGATTTATTTATCTTATTATGTATACAGTGTTCTGCCTTATGCCTGCAGACCAGAAGAGGGCCAATCCATCAGACAGTATGTGCTCACTGGTGCAATAGTGGTATGAATGTTATTGAGGGGTGAAGGACAGATTCTAGAAAGAAATGAGCCTTCAGCCGAACTGTCTGTAAGGATGATTAATTGACTAAACTTCAATGATTGTGGAGAGTTCCAGAGTCAATAACATTTATTTTGGGCCATCATTACCCCCCTAAATAGTTCTGGGTCTGACCTAACATACTATGACTAACAGATAAAACCTTTTAGAACATATTAACTTAACATTCAGTTTTCTCTAATCAAAAGGCTGAGTGTCATCAGCAAACATGTGGTCTATAGCTGAGATTTCTCCACTGCACTATAACCACCCACTTAATGTTTTCACCAGTGTATTTAATAAAATGCCTTGATTTATGATTTTCTCTGTCCCACTACTGTAGAAATTTCATCACATTATTACCATGTTGGAACATGGGATTTGGCCTAATCTGTGTTCCTAGGCCATAGTCATTTGTATTTGCTTAGCATCAAAATAAACTTTTATCCCCTTGGCAATAAGAGTTGTGTTTTCATGTTAACAAGGCTAACCAGCCAATTTCTGACTAGATTTGAGGCCCACTCCAAAGGAGAGATTCATTCCTGGAACTGTAATACCAGTTAAAAAACTCATGGCAGAAGGTCTTAGGCACAGGTGGGAAGTTCATATTATGTAGCTAAATTGACATGGACTTAAGCTGTCTTCGAAATATTTATTTCTATAAATAAATTATACCCATAGACAAATGCTAATCTTAGCCCCAATAAGAGAAACTTTTCTTTCCTGTGAGCAGATGCCAAGACCTATGGCTGCTCTAGGAGTTGAATGATTGAATGCTTGGCCTTAAACCAGACATTTATATCATCCTGCTAAGCCTCAGGGAACACAGAGGAAACAGAGAAGGAAAGGATGTAAGAACTGGAAAATGAGACAAAAGGTTGTGAAATGTGATCTCTGGGGCATACCAGCCATTGCGATCATGATTTCTCAGCAGGAATTCATCGGGCAGCCTGTAAAGACTGGCACTGTCATTAGCCCTTCCTGGAGAAGGAAGGAGGTCCCAGAGCCCCGCCCCTTCTCCTCAACTATTGGCTACTTTTAAATTCTGGAGGAGAGACAGTCATTGGCTCCAGCGCTGTGTCCCTGGGTGTGCCCACCAAGCTCCAACAGATAGTTCCATATTTGTGAGCACACAGAGGGTCCTGGTTAAAATCAGTGGGTCATGAAACAACACAGAAAGACATAAATTTGAGAAAGGGACTTATAGATATGAAGGGTTTGGTTGGGAGAGAGAAAGAAGGTGGGGTGAGGGGTGAGAGGACCCAGGAGGTATTATATTCATGTAACTCAAACATCAAACTTAAAAACTATATTATCAACAAGGAAGATGAGAGTTTTCGTGTGTATATCATTAATTTTATTCAGAAGAAACCACTTGCTTCTGCAACCTATATGCAAATAATCAGCAAACAACAAAAGGTGATATAATTATTGACTGTGTATTTACTGGCACAAATACTCAAAAACTGTAAAACATGAGGAAGAATTTAGTAATGTTTCTAATTTTCTCAATTTACAATGAAATCTTTAGTGTTATGAAACTCAACATTAGGTGGTAATATTGTTGAGGTTTGAGGGGGTGGAGCAGCTTCCCTGTGGTGTGTAGAAGGCATTATCTCACAGCAGACTAAAGACTTGCATAATGGCAGCAGCGGTTGACATTCTAATGTGGACAGAGAAAAATCTCAGAGGGGCCTCCTCTAGATGGAGAACTACAGGCAAATGGCTGCTGAAAGAGTGAGAGCCAGTCTTCTCCAGAGCTCACTGACAGGTTATCCAGTCACAAGAGGTCAGCCTTTTACATATTCATTTACAGTTGGGCGACACCACACGGACTCAGCAGGCTGGGTTGTGTATCAATAATAATTCCAGAGGTCATGACTTTGAGAAAGAGTCAGGGGGCAGGGCACAGTCAGAGGCCATAGGGGTAGAGGTAGAAATGATATTAATACAATATGCATTTAGGAAATTCTATTTTAAAATCCTTTTTAATGTTAAGCTTCAAACATTTGCATAAATTATGGAGGATCTTAAGGTACCTTTTTTTTCTGTAGATCATTTGTGATACACTAGGAAAACATTACTGGTCCCCAAATTTCTCTCTGATTTGTCTTCTTGGTACCTAAAATGTTAACCTTTGGTTTTTGTCTTTTGGATTATGTTGAGGGTGGACCCCTAAAGAGATAGTTCCCATGGCCAATAAGTTTTAGTCTCTTATTAAAATAGAGACCTGTTTGGCAGGAACAAATGCATTTAAAAGACACACTGGTGTTCTCATCTTTGCCGATCAGACTATTTATACAAGTGGATCCCCAGATAAATAAAATTTCTTGAGTAATCTCTTGATGGAGAAGAAAATGTCCATACCCTGGGGACAACCAAAGAAGGAGTTGTCAGCCAGAGGAGAAACTTCTCTCTGGGAAAAGTTGATTCAGAGAGAGACTAACCTGGAGAGACTGGTGCTGAGACAGTGATTGGCAGGACCACACCTTGGTGAGGCTGCTAGCGATATTTTGCCTCCTGAATCTCTTCATCCCTCATCGAATAAATCATCCTTTATTTGTTTTCACTATTAATTTTCAATTGACTTATTGAGACTGACTGGCTAAAGCTGGTTTGCTAGGTTCAGATAGCATGTGATCATAAATCTGGTGATGGTCTTATAAATGGGACATCACCTGGGTAACCGTAGACAGAAGCAATAAAGGGAGCCTGATGAAGAAACCTCCATGTCATGGCAGTAGAGGTAAAAAAAGTGTTTTGAAAGTCAGAAACATTTGCAGAAAACAGTTGAGAATTTTGAAGAACGATATTGGAGAAAGGTCACAGCTTCAGGCCCTTCCAAAGCTATGGAGTAGGTTCAAGGTCAGCCTGTCCAATCTAAGACTGTCTCTCAAAAGGAAAGCCTGTACAGTTTGGTGGCAGAATACTTGGCTAGCAGTGTAGTATCTTAGATTGTATCCCTGGTTTCATAATAATGAAGACAAACAAACCAACCCATTTCTAACATTTCAGTGTGTTGCAGGTTATTAGGGACAGCCTCAGCTGTAGTAGCCATCATATCAGCTAGCCAGGCAGGGTCCAGCAAGTCCATTCTAGAGACACCACAGGAGGTGAATGGTGATAAGGATGGCTCAAAGTCATAGCTAAGTGTATAGGAGAGGCAAAGATGGTGAACGGAGTGTTTAGGTTCTGGAAGGTACTGCTTCTACCTATTAGATGAAGTTGGGAGAAGCATTTATGCACTTGAGTCAGATGCTCATGACTTGAACTGTCACTTTTCTTGTTATCTGTGTAACTTTTGATATGCCTCAGTCAATCTCAGTTTTCTCACCTTCAAAAAAGGCTATTTCTACCTTTAGGATCATTGTGAAGATTCTGTTTATGTAAAATGAGCAAAGCAGCTTAATACCTGGCATGCAGTAGATAGATGCTCAACATATGAGGCATAACAATCTGGAGAAAACAACTCTCCATGTTTGTAATTATCTCTATGATTTCTTCATTTAATTTTTTTGGAAACAAGGAATCATATAGCTGAGACTGGCCTTGTAATCTATAGGCATCCCCCACTCTCCAGCCTCCACCTCCTGAGTGCTGGGGTTATAGGCACATACCTAAGAAGCCCTGCTTTGTGTTTACACTTAAAAGTGAAATGATGAATCAGATTACTTTCTGGCCTATTTAACGATGTTATATGTCCTTGATTAACTGTGATTCCTTGAAGGACTGCATGTGTTTATGCATGTGTACACCCAAGGGCATGCTTCTGTATCTCTTGGTGGTATCAATAAGACGAAGAGCATCTATCATCTGTATATGACTGGAAGCTGACTCATGACCATTAAGCAGAAAAAGTGAGTGTTAGCTTTGTGATGTGGCTGAAGCCAGCAATCCAAGGTTTTATTTTCCAACTGTCTTCAGCTTGGAGATCTGGAAGGTTTTGGACAATTCCTTTTAGCAAACACAGCTACTGACTTATGGTTTTTAGTATACTTTATTTGCAATTAATCATTCATTCTTGAAATATTTTAGAATAGATTAAAATCAGTACATAAAATAAATCTTCACTGTATTTGTTACATATGGCACAGAATAACAACATTTTATAAATATGTTTCATCAGTGCACAAAATGGGAGAAGAACCCTTTTGCTAAAAGCAGCCTGGTCAGGATTTGATTGGAATATAGTAGCATTTTCCAAAACTGACCATGAGATGGCGATGTGGCCAAATAGATTATGTAAGCTTTAACTGAGTCTTCCTTAAATATGGCATTGAATCCCTTAAATCTAGAAGAATCTATCATTCAACTTAAAGAAGTTACTCTTTTAATATTATTGACTAAAAATAAATCCTTTCATCATGAATTCATAAATCTTTTGATGGCCATTTTTCCTCTACTGGGGAAGAGGAGTGTATTCGAAGAGTCATAGAGGTCAGGAAGTACCCAGACTAAAGAGAGGCCTTAAGTTACCAGTCAATTTAAGATTAATACACCAAACACAGACTATTATTTTCAACACCCTGATAGAATTGTGTTAAAATCTTTCTGTATAATTAAAGCAACTTCCAGTTTATTTAAAGGGTTTCTCTGTTACACAGTAACCTCCTTTGGCAGTCATGGAAGGTCATAGGAAGATTAGACCATGAATTCACATTTAGTTCAACATGATTCAAACATGCACATGGTATGTTTTCACTGACTTGCTTCTTCTTCCATATAAATATATAAATATTGAATAAAGTGCATGGGAACATGTCTGTACATATATACAGGTACACGTTTTCTTATATACACTTTAATAGATAGTTACAGAGGAAAAAAGCCACATACGCACTGATAATATATGTGTAATCAAAGACATCTGCCAGGCAGTATTTGTTTTTATTCTGATGAATTAAGTTCGTAGGATAGAGTCTCTAATCTTTTCCTTAATACGTATTGACATGTGTAGAGTTTTAAACTAAGGCAAACACACATAAGAGCGACATCTTAACACTTCTATTTTTACCAGTCATTCTGGTATAATCATTAAGAATGAACTCCTTTCAAATATAATCTTGGTACTAATGACATACTATAAATTCTATGTCTGAAGCCATGACTGTCATTCAAAGCACCTGTTAGGACAAACTTAGGAAAATCTTAATGCATTTCCAACTTACGGAATGAAGTTTTCTACATTCTTTAATTTCAAAACCTCTAACATTTTCCAAAGGCTTACAGCAAAACACCTTTATATTAAAAAAAAAAAAAAAAAACTTGCAACATTTTACCCTGCATCTATCACCTGTTCTAACAGTAATGTATATCACAATGTCAAGGTGGATTGTGGCTGACCTTTGTTAGTTTGTGATAGCCATTTCTACAAAACATTACGGTAACTGATGCTTGCTTTTTAATCAGGTGCTAGTGTCTTTCAGAGTAAAAACGAATATAGTTTTAGAGAGAAGGGACAAAAATATTGCTTTAAACCTTGAGAGTCAGGAATTAGATCTAATATGAGGTGTTTATTTTTAAACGTTAGTTGAAACTCTTGATTCAACTGATTCATTCCCATATCCTTGCCTGCTTGACAAATGAGAAAAACTGAAGAAAAAAAAATTCTCAAGAGTGGATCCAAGCTCTTTTCTAAATCAGGTAAGAAAGACATTGAACTGATTGATTCCCAAATAAATCTGTTCATACTTTTTTGGCAACAACTAATTGTCATTTTTTTAAAAGCAAAGATTTTATAAACTTTTTATATCATTAATAACTAAGAAACCGCTCCATTCATAAGATACAGTCAATAGACCACCATGAACCAAGTTAACTCATTTTAATAAAAATATAAAGACATTAATCTGAATGTATCAAGTTTTATAAAGCCTATATTTATTTACTTTTTGGAGACGGAGATTCATGCAGTCCACACAGACCTCAAACTTGTTAAATAGCTGAGAATGACTTTGAATTCCTGATTCTTTCACCTGCATCTCCCAAGTGCTAGGATTACAGGCATGCAACACTACTCCCAGTTAACGTAGCGCTGGGCATCCAAGCTACGGAGGGCTTCCAGCATGCTAGGTGAGCAGTCTTATCAACGGAGCTACACCTAGCCCTTGGAAAACATCAGCTTTACCTGATTGAAGTGTCAATAGGAAAGTCACTTTATTTTATTTTACAGAAATAGCCTAAGAAACTACTGCTAACAGCAAGAAACCTGAGTTTATTGTTTAGCTGTGACAGTTAACTCAATGCACTGGTCGCAGCTCAAAGGGCGCATGCGCAATGCAGTGGTTCCATAGTGAGTAATCAAACACCTTCAGGATGCTGTTTCTTTGAAGCGAGTTCTAGAACAGTATTTCGAAAAGTAAAATTATCCTTTGATAGTTTACCGAGAAGAAAATATACGAAACAAGACCACATTGCAAATTCAGGTAAAGCTTAAGAAGTAGAAGAGAAAGCAGCACGTTATTGAATAACATTTAAAACCCTTCCACATCTGAGAATTAAATGACAAACGCAGCAAATGCCAGCTGGAACATTTCAGAATGGCATCTATGAAAAGGCAAGAATGAAAATGTTGTCAAGTATTTCAATTAATTATATTAGCAATACAAATTTCATAATACTGTCTATTATTTATTTTCAAAATATGCATCATGGTGAATTTTAAACATTTTTTAAAAGAGGCTAGTCATTATTTTCAGTATTTCTAGCTATTTTTTTTATGTACAATAACAGGTCACCAACTCAGTCCCCTGCCACCCATCAGCAACATGGCAGCAAGGTTTCTATTTGATAATATAAATTAATTAGATTGATTTTATGCCTCATTATAATTGTACAATAAAGGACAATGGTTCTAAAGATCTCACTGACAATATTAAAAAGACAATGATGAAACCATAATATGCCTAGTTCAAATGCTGTCAGGACATTGTCCAAGCACACATTTTGTGACACACTGCTCTTTAGACACAGAATACAGTGAGGCATAGAGATACTGTTCAGTCACTGGCGAAGTAGTCTAATTGGTCCCAGCCCCGCCCCCACACACAGCAAGTGTAAAAACTTGTTCAAGTGCAGTTGTCCCAGCAACCAGCTCACACACATCACACACAGCTAACCTTTTCATTCACGGTGTTGACATTGTCTGCACAAGTCTCTTCCGAGTGTTCTTTGCCTAGTGTAACCATGGAGCAGTCATTCCCTGTTGGCTCAGCATCTTCCTTTGAGTTCTGTTTTTGTCCTACCTGAAGCTGACTAGACTTATAGGCCAACGCCGGAATAGTGTTCACTAAAATTAACTGCAGTGGCTTCCTGTTTTCCTTGTACTGGCATTGAATGTACCGTGAGAAGGCAGACCTGTATGTCTTATTGAACAGTGTATAGACCAGTGGATTGACAGCTGAGGAGAGGTACCCAATCCAGACAAACACGTTGAGCAGGGCTCCGATGACATTTTCATTGCAGGACTCTTTGCAGATGACGGCCATGATGTTGGTGATGAAGAACGGGCACCACATTACGACAAAGAGAAAGAACACGATGCCCAGCACCTTGCACGCTTTTTGCTCATTGCTGATGGACTGCATCGTCCGCCTGCCTGCGTAGGAGCCTGGCTCCCTGTGGATGGACCTCTGGAAGAGCTTTTCCGATGACAGAGAACTCTGGGGGAGGAAGCTGAAGGAGGCTAATTTGGCCCGTGTGCTGAGGTCACTCACACACAAGGTGGCTTCTTTCTGAAGTGACTTGATAGTGAGGAAGTAGGTGATCACCATGATGGTTAAGGGGATGAAAAATGATACAAAAGAACCTATGAGAACAAAGTTATCATCGGCGAGCAGGCAGCTCCCCTCCTTAAAGACCTTCGAATCATCCTGCAGTCCAAAGACTGGGATCGGCATGGATATACCTGGAAGAGAGAGAAAGTGAGACATGTGATCAAGGAACTGAGTATATGAAGGTGAGAACATTACCACATAACGCTGGCTGGCCAAATAATTTATACCAACATACTTTAAGGGTTTAATATATTACTGCAATGAGAGTTGGGATAGGCATTACTCTATATTTACTTATAAATTGGAGAAAACACACACAGAGGCAAAGTGAAGGAAATGAAAATGACCACAAACATCATCATCCAGAGATCAACAATAAAACAAATTAATGCTGCTTGTTTGAAGCACACATCACACACATCATGCACACAGGCGCTCACAGAGGCACACACTGGGAAACAGAACAGTGGTGTACTTTATCTACAATTTTGTAGCTTTCCATCTCACATTACATTATTAGAATATCTTACTTATTTTGTAAAGTTACAAGCCTAATATATTTTCTTTCTAGCAAATTGAAAAATATAAAAAGTAGGTGATCACCACTATGGTTAAGGGGATAAACAAAAGAACCTATGAGAACAAAGTTGTTCATTGTTATTCTTACCACCAAGGGGGATAGGTTGCATTTTATTTGTTTAGACAATAATTTACATGCAATTTTAGACCTTCTTTATCCACTTAATTTTCATTATAAAATTGAAGTACTTTTGCTCATTGAGAGAAGACCTTACACTAGCCCAGGCTAGCTTCAAATTCACATTGATCTTTCTGCTTTCTGCTCTTGAGTGTATGAACCAACATGAACAATTCTAAAAGTAAACAGATGTTTAAACTATTTTTGAGAAAAATACTTTCTGGTACTAATTTCAAGTATTCCAAATGAATTTAGGTTAGTTTTAAAAAGCTTTAATCTTGAAGAAATTTTAAAACCTGCAATCCCCTCCCCCCACAAAAAATAAATAAAGGCAAATGCTGTCCCAAGAAGGCCTCATAGCTTTCTCAGTCGTGAACTCAAAACAAATATTTTGCCATCCAGGACCTCACCTGGGACATCCCTCCCATTTTGAGGCAAACCTCAGACATCACACGATTGAACATGTACATACCTTATTATGGAAATCTAAAAGTGATACACTTTCAGAAAAAACTATGATCACATACTGGTTTACCCCTAAAGAGAAATTTAGTGTTTCCTCACATCAAGAAATTCAGAATTCATGTTCAGACTTCCCATTGTTCTATAAAAGTCATATATTTTCATAGCAGAACATCCATTGGATGAATTTCCCCAAACAAGGCAACTGCAGACTTTTATTGTCAAATGTATGTTTTAGGTACAGAATGCTATAGTACATGGGAACATGAGCTTACAGTCAGTCAGTTCCTCCATATTCAGATTTGGCGCATCTATCATGGCCCTCCAGGTACTCCCAGGCAGAGGCAAGCAGTGAGGAACTATAGTCGGCTCTCATCATGTTGAGTTCTCCCCATGGTGATTGAGCCCTACTTAGTGAATGTTAGCTTGATCATGAGGGGAGGTTTGTTCCCTTATCAGAGCTCAGGAGACCTGAAAGAAGATGGCTGGGTCAGAGCAACCATGGTCTACTACTTATTCTGATATTCTCTCTGCCACAAGGGCAGTGTCAGGAGGATGGGGAGGAGGAGAAACTAGGGCACAGCTCAGATCAAGTTTGCTTCTTTCACCGAAGGGTGGCCACTTGGAGACGTGCTCCTTTCTTCCTACACTTTCCTGTATTTTGTTTCCGGACTTAAATGGCAGGTGGCCCTAGTAGCGCTTCCAGCCACTCTGTAGCCCAACATGCTGCTATCAGGCCACCTTGTCCCAGATGCAGGGGTCAAGGTTTAACCCCTGCCTTGGCATCCCACAGGAAAAAAGGTTCCTCTGAGGATGTGCCATACAAATGCTGCAGCAGCAGTAACAACAAAACAAAAGAAAAACAACCGAACTTTGCATGGCTAGAAATTGAGGAGGGACAGTAGTGGGAACTTAGAGTGATATTTGACAAGAACATCTGCCTGACCACCCCCCCCCCCCGAGAGAGAGAGACAGAGAGAGAGAGAGACAGAGAGAGACAGAGACAGAGAGAGACAGAGAGAGAGAGAGAGAGAGAGAGAGAGAGAGAGAGAGAGAGAGAGAGAGCAAGAGAGCTTATCTACCCTCTGGGCTCACATGGGAACCAAAGGCTAACATGTCACCCAAAGACTTCTCCACCTTATGTTTAGAAGCAGAGTCTCTCACGGAACTGAGAGCTTGCCATTCTCCTAGACTGGATGGCCCAGTGAGTCCTTGGATCAGTCTGTCTCCATCCTGCTAGACTGATGGCCAGTGTGACCCTGATCTGTGTCTCCATCCTGCTAGACTGATGGCCAGTGTGACCCTGATCTGCCTGTCTCCATCCTGCTAGACTAATGGCCAGTGAGCCTCTGATCTGTCTGTCTCCATCCTGCTAAACCGATGGCCAGTGTGACCCGGATCTGTGTCTCTATCCTGCTAGATTGATGATCAGTGTTACCCTGATCTGTGTGTCTCCATCCTGCTAGACTAATGGCCAGTGAGCCTCTGATCTGTCTCTCTCCATCCTGCTAAACTGATGGCCAGTGTGACCCTGATCTGTGTCTCCATCTCACCCCTCCTTTCTGCCATGTCCACATTTTTGAATGGGGGCTTAGATAGAAACTTGGGTCCTCATGCTTGCCTGACATGTACTCTGCCCCCTGAACTGTTTTTCTAGCCTGCTAATACTCCTTCTGCATGACACTTGCCCATAACTCTACAGTCTTCAATGCTGATATTTGTCGCTTGTCTATGCAAAGTCACCCCAGTTTTCTTTCTTTCTTTTCTTTTCTTTTTTTTTTAGAAGGTGAACATAAATGACATTAGGGATTTTTAGTGGTAAATGCCTCTTCATTTATCATGCTTGTTCCTGCATCTCTGTTGAGAACATCTTCTGAGCCAAGAGTTGTGGCTGTAGAGGAACCAGCCTCTGAGACCTTCTGATACCTTGTAAAATTTCAGTAACTTTAGAAAGCTAACCATAAATGATAACCTGTGATTTCTAAGAGAATCACTTTATTTTTCTGCCAATATTTGAACTCATATCTGTGAGTGATTTTTTTTTCTCATCTAGTCTTAATGTACAGACTCCCTGCATACTTACTAGCATGGATATGCTAGACATCCATTTCAGATAGACTTAGAGTTGAGTCTTGGCTATGGCTCTGGTCTCCTGGGGTGTTGTTCAGCTCTTCTGTGGCTGGTGCCACATGCTTTCATGGATAGAATGAGGATAAAATGGATCAAATAGGCAGAGCACCAGGATGGTGTCTAACCGAAAGAGGAAATGACCACAAAGCAGGTGGCAATAACGTTCTTTGTGGAATTACTTAAAAAAAAATCAATATTATTTTGCTATTTGCTATAATCTATATTTTTTATTTGTTAGCCTTTCTATAATAGAGTTCATAAACCAAGAGAAACAAAATAATGTTTTGGCTGTTTACTATTGGCTATATAACAATGATGTAATTATTAATTTCTGCCAGGGTCACATGAGGTCTCAATCAATTTTAATTTAGTATGGCTAGCACTGTTGATCACTTTTCTAATGTGATGGATTACAGCCATTAACTATTAGTCATGATTCATATAAACAAAATATCAATTGTCCAAAAAGGTATATGATTTTGTTAATAAACTCTTGGGTGTTCATTATTTTGATTAAGACAAAGGAAGTTCCCATCTTGAAAGCCTTTTGCTCTATTACTCATGACCTGGTAATTTATAATGAGTGGCTGGCAATTTTCAGTGAACTAGAATGTAGGACAGCTTGAGACACCCAATCCCTTAATCATTTGAAATTTGCTACAGTGTCTTGGGTTGGTGAGACACGCAAACTATAAACCCTCCAGTGGGATGTTTTGATTTCCGCAACCCTGGAAGAAAGGATGATGAAACCATTTACATGGACACAGATATCTTTCCTCTAAAATGTCTAAGATAAAGAGTTGTCTTGGGGGGATATAGCAGGAGGTCATAGTCAGGATTGTTTTGTGGCTGGAGCGGACACCTTGATTTGGATGAGGAACAGTCAGTCTCATGAGTTTTTAAATGGTCCATTTCTCCCCATGAGTAACAAACTTATCTTGATTACAGTAGTATACTCTTTGTAGTGTTTCTTCCTGAAACACTGTGGTCAGCAAATGTTTGTAAAACGCTGGTCGGAAAGTTAAATACTTTAGAAAGAGGGAAGAAATTTTTGTCAAAGAAGTAAGGCATGTAGACAGGCTTTTTGTGTACAATGAGGGGTGTTGAAGCCCCTGCCAAGAGAAGAAATGAAGAATTCTGGCTGATAGCCAAGAATATGGTCACAGTCATCTCAAGTGCATTAATTTTCTGGCTGCTTTGTTTGATAATAGTGGCTTTTGGAGACCTGACATCTTCCTTCCCTTGAAATTTCTGCATATTAAGCATTTTGCTTTATGAACAGACAGTCAGTAGCTTGAACTACGTGACTCGGCATTCTGTTTAATAAGTTTTCTTTTCCTGAGTAGAAACTAGCAATCAAAATTCACCAAAGGTACTGGATCTTCTGTGTACATTTTTATTTCTCTGCATTAACATTCAGGCAATGAACGGGGAGACATGGACAGGAAGAACATAAAGGTTTTGGAGGGCATTCTGTTTAAGCTTGGCTCTCTGCTTGCTTTGCAAATAAAGTTTGCATCTCTGGTGAGCATCTTATCATAGACTAAAAAGTCTTAAGTCTGAAATACTGGCTGTGACAGATGGGCTTTTCCTTTTAGTCCTGCACTTTCATCATTTAGGATCTTGCGACTAATGGTTCTTTTGTGGCAACTACTTTTTTTATACACAAGAAGTTTAAGTACTGGGCAGGTATCAAGGGTCTCATGGGTCATGGAGAGTTGGGGGTTCAGTGTATAGAGGGCAGAAAAGATGAAACAGGTCTTTCAGGAGCCTGAAGAAAGTTTTGAGTCATGAATTTCCATTTCCCATTGATTGTTACTTTTTTCTTTTTGCATTCCAACGCTTGACTTTAAAAAAAAATATTATGAGAGAGCATTTACTAGCAGTTTAACAGAAAGCACCATAAGCCAACGTTATAGGATAATCTTCAAGTTGTAGGGGAAAGGAAACTGAGGATCAATGGGGAAAACTGGAAATGACACTTACCAACCTGCCAGCTCCACTGCATGGAAACACTTTAAGATATTTTACACACATGCATTCACTCTACATTGACTTTTTAAAAGACTGGATAAACATTATCCATACTACCCTAAGGGTTGATGAGAATTTCACCATATGAAGATGAAAACTGGTCCTAGACAGCTTATGCAACTTACTTAGAATTGCACAGAAATTTAGGGACAAAATTAAGACTTCCACCAGTCTTTTAATTTTTATGGCGGATATTTAAAAACTGATTTTATAGTAGTTATAAAATCTATGACTATATCATTGCTCATTAGTGTTGGTTTTAGAAAGTCCCCATTAAATCCTAAAAACCTTTAAGCAGCACAGACACATTTATATACAGACTATGAGAAAGATGGAACTCTCATCAGATTATCTGAAAACTTTCAGCAATCAACATCAGTAATTAGCACTAAATTTCACAGATGTTGCAGATACAGCACATACACAGAAATACCTACTCACATACCTACTCATATACCTGAACATACACACACACACACACACACTCACATACCTACTCATATACCTGAACACATGTATATACATACACTTACAATGCACACACACATACACACACACACACCCTTCTTCAACAATTCTCTGAATTTTTAATCATCGATCTTAATCTAAAAATGAGTTTCTTCTGGTGGGACATGTTTTTGAGGCTAGAAATTAGAAAGACAATTTAAAATCCTCACTTGGTCTTTGCCACATATAACAGCTGTCCTCAACTTTGGCTGCACATTAGAATCATCACCCAGGAAGCTTTTTAAATATTCCAGTGCCTGGGTCTCATTCCAGACTGATTTACAGTTTGAGAACTATGAATATCCAGGCTCTGCCTTGACATTGAAGCAAAACCCTGCCAGTGACCTCTGAGAGCTCAGTAGTATGCACTGCAGAGGCTGGATGCCTAGTTGCCCTATCATGGATTTTTGGTCCAGTGGTTCCTGGTTCTGCTGGCCCTCTCTGTTTTGTAGCAAAGGGACTGTGCTTGGAAACTCTGTGATGATCTCCCACAGAAAGGCAGATAGAATTCTGACTTGGAGATGCATATTGTGGGCTGCAACTTCAACTTTTGGAAACCATTCACATGTTTCTTGTTCTGGGAAATCTTTATTTACATTTACCATTTTTGCCTTTTGAAAATGTAAGTATCTTAATCATATCAAATAAGTGAAGTCATTAAAATTCATTATTAAAAATTTATTTATTAATATTGTGGGGAGGGCACATATGGCCACATCGTATGTGTGGTGATAAGGACAATTTTGTGGAATTGATTCTCCCCTCTCACTGTCAATTCTGAGGATCGAACTTAGGTCTCAGGCTTACACAGCAAGCACCTTCTGACCCGTCTCTCTGCCCCTGAAGCCAATTCTTATAACCTTGCTTTTTTGTTGAAGCCACAAACAAGAAAGAAACTTTGAGTGATGGCTATATAATTAACTAGGTTTAATTATCATGTATCACAACTCACATTATACCTCATTTATGTATACAGTTATGATTTTCTAACAAAACATTAATAAAAAACATCAAATATACTGTTTCTTTTAAAATAAGCATGTAGTGGTGAATGTTATCTAACATTACCAAGCGTTCTTTTTCTCAACTGAGTATTTAGCAACATGCACATAAGCAATGATTTATTTAGACAAAGGTCATGCCTGGTCCATATTGTCAAATCCCATCTTTTATTATAGCTCCTCTGAATTTCTACAGGGGACAGTTTTTTTTTTAATAAATTTTGCATGAGATACATCTCATTTTGACAACTCCAGTCTGCAAGGTATGTGTAGGAATAGTCCTGGTGTCTAGAGCTAGGGTGTGGCAGCTATGTGTCCATATAACCCAGGGCTAATGAAAGTCAAACCTGCCTGTGGGTTAGTACCCTGGATTAGCTATAATACACTATAGAGAATCCATAATGTTCCTAATGCTCAAGCAATTACCACTCATTCAGCTCACCCTAAAAAACCTTTGTCATTTGGTCTTCCTGTAATTCTCAATTTTTACATTTTCACCTAAATTACAATTTCACCTAATTTTGCCTCCTCTCCTGGCTTTTCCTCATCATGTCTGGATCTATGCAGAACAGTATTGCACCTGTTTTGCCTTTTCTGTTAATTTGCACAGTAATTTGAGATGTCCCTAAGACCCGCCTCCTCTCACATGTGTCTCCCCCAATGACTTGGTTGATATAACGCTATGTCCTGTTAGATGAGATGTCCCTTTCTGTGTACCTAAGATACATTGAAGGGTTGTCTTTAACCCAAATGCAATTGGCATTGGATGGAGGTTGGTCCATGTAGCTGTCATGAAAGAAAAGTCACAAGGAACAGCTTAGGGGGCTAGTCTGAGGGTGACATGGCAAATACATCCTGGTGTGTTCTTAAAAGCAGAGCATCAAGGGGACTATAAATCGTAACCAGAGTAAACCAAGACTCACATCTCATTTCTCCTCTGGACCAATTCTGATGCAATCTACTTCCTCATATGCTTCACAAATGACCATTCATGGTTCCAGGCTCTCCACCAAGCAATGGCTTGGGTAATTAGGTTAGGCTTCTAGGGGCAGGTAATCTGTCTCATGGCTACATTTGCATAGAAAGCAGACTTTTTATTTTGTATGATTACCACATATGATATTAGACTGTAGATGGAGACTGTATTTCCAAACTGCTTATTTCTTTCAAGACATTTCTCAAGGCATATCCCTTGTGAAAACGTTCCAAAAATCATTTCTCTTTCTACAGTAACATCTCTTTCCTAACTCTGTATTTATCATTGACTCCCTAATCATTACATGGTACTTCCAACACCTTAGCATTTTTTTCTTTAGAAGTTTCATTACACTCATGCAGAGGTGATTGCATTAGTAGTAGAAATATTTTCCCATAAAAACTTATTATAAATTCGGACCTCAAGTAAATGCTGGTGTGCGTGGGAAGCATGCATGAGAAGAGGGGGTGAGTTGGGAATCATAACACATTTTTAATAGATACATCTTGGAATTACTGAATACTTTCATAGTGTTTCTCCGGGAAACCACAGTAATAAAGTATTAATTAGTCGCAAAAAGCAGAGAAGGAAGCAGAATGAACATTTATGTGAGACAGAAGAGCTGCTTGCTCACAGAATGAGAGAGCACAGAGCTGACTAGTTGAACAGCTAGAACCACATGGGGTGACAGGGATGTGTGTCAACAGTGCCACATGGGAAACAAGAATCCCAGTTTAATTTCTTTCTATTCTGATTCCTGAGCTGGGATCTGGCCTGTTATTTTCCTTAAAGCTGTTTCTTAGGTAAATCGATTACTGGGAAACTGGAGAATCACATAGAAGGGAAAGATAGAATTTAAAAGCCTGAAGTTTGCTTCCTGACTGTTCATCATTGCTAGCTGAGTGACTTTAAGCTGTGGAATTTTCATGATTTCACCTGTAAGATAAGTAATGCTAAAAAGAGATCTGCCCTACTCCGCATGCTGAACTGTGATAAAGAAATAGTGATACACTGGTCCAGAATTATTTTGTAAATTTCTAAGATTATTTAAATAAAAGCAATTACACTTCATTTAATGCAGGCTGAGATCCTGTAGGCAATACAGAAGCTGTATGAGAAGCTCCAGGAAGCCTGGGATCCTGTAGGGAAAATTAAATGTGCATACATGATTTATTAAGGGGGCAGTACAGGAGAAAATGAGATCAAGAGGCAAAGTCGAAAACATGGATAAACACAGCTGACTGATGGGAGAGTGTGATGCTCATAGTGAGTTCACATTTCTGGGGGAGAGTCATGTAGGAGACAGCCTCTGAGCTGGCCTTGTAGGCAAATAACATCTGAATGGGCTTCTGGATCCAAGAGGGGGTCTGTGTGCACCCTGGCTGGGGAACACCTGGCCTGGTGCATCCCAGGAGTTAAGCAGCTGGCCATGTGTATTTTGGCAGAGGTATGCCTGGCTTCACTGTGGGCTAAGGTGTCTCCTGTTTACTGTGCCCAGAAGCAAGCACATGTCTTTCTTTTGTTTTGTTCTGTTTTGCTTTTTGTGCTGGAGTCAAACCCAAGCCCTGCTTATGTTCGTCAAGGATGTCCCTACTGAGACACAAACTAAGTTTCACACTTGTCAAGTCTCATCTTGTGTAGATCCTCCATTTGAATCAACAATTAGCTTGGGTCATTTATCCATCCATCAAATATTTAATTGAATCTCCACTGAATGAGATACTTAGGAATGCAAGAGGAAAGGGGGGTTTACTATAAAAAGTTACTTTATACTCCAAGGCCTTTCCTGGTCATCAGTCTCCAAGAAGACCAGGTGAAGGAGGAGAAGGAGAAAACAAGCAGAACCAGGGTTACCACCAGCACCACATTGATAAGGAGATGATTCATTCAGGAAAGTCTGTATTTACCTTCAACTTTATTGCTGTTGAAGAATTCAATAATGTATATCATCAGTTTTGGAACATTTGATCTCAAGACATGTTTACATATTTAAAATTCATTAAAGAGACTAGAAAGCTTTTGTTTGGGGGAGTTTTTAAGAATCTATTGTTTCAGAAATTCTAAAGAACACTTTAAAAGCAATCATTATGATTTATTAATAATGGAATATCATATATTAACATAAGTACCATATTTTGAACAAAAAAAATCCCCTGTGTTTCCCCAAACAAATGTGAAGTGGTGCTGTTTTGTGAGTGAACATCTCTTTACCATCTAGTTTTATAGAAGATGGTATATTCACACAGATCCATCTGTTCCAGGCTTTGTGTTACCGCAAATCCTGGAGATTGAAATCTGCACCATGCCTTCATAAAAGGATGAGACAGAAGAAGGCAAATGTCATCTTGAAAATAACATTGACCCTTTTGGATTTCCTGTGAGAGTTCCTGGGATGCCCAGAGACCTACACAGTACACTTAGAGCCCCCAGTGTAAGAGAGAAAAACAATTAGCTTCTATTGGAAAAGCCCAGCCTGCCTCCCTTGATACCTGAAGGAAGTCTCTGCACTTCTTGGAGTTTCCTCTGTAAAATGAGAATTGTTCAGTAATGTCCCTTGAAAAGACTGTCATCAGGAATAGAAATGATACTTGCTGTACCATTAGTGGCTATTGTGGCACCATCTAACATTCGGCAAAGAGAAGAAGGCTTCATATCCCCTCTTACTGCTTGGAGTTTTTCATTCTGTCTGAAATCCCTGCTGTGGTCCAAACCTCCAGCCACCCTTGTTTGATTCTAACAGAAATGCTATCAACTTTGGAGATATATGCATGGCTTAACTCCTCTGCACAAATGTTTCCATTAAATGATTAGGGACCCTGCAGAACAAGACTGTGTCCTAGGATGGCCTCTAACGGAAGTGCTGAACATGACCTCTGGGATGGGAATAATAATGCCATCCACCAACACTGAATAATGGGTACAAATGCAAATAGACATCTCTTAAGAAGACATATGAGAATTCAGATGTGCAGACTGAGGATAAAAGAGATGTCTACTGTGACTTTCTGCTCTTGGCCTTCTGATAGGTGGGATTTCTTATCTGGCATTAGGGAATTAGTATGAGTGACCCTCTTTCTATGAAGCCCCCAATGAAAAGTCTGCATAGCCTTCTTTGTTAGTCAAGGTCTTCAGATTTAAGAAATGGTAGATGATTCTGGCTGATGTAGCAGAAACTGAGCTGCATAAAGTGATACTGAGCACATGGAGGAATGTGGGGGAGGGCTGGGCTCCAGGACAAAATCTCAGGAGTAAAACTGTACTGAAGGTGTAAGGGGTTGATGTCATGAGCACTACTCTTTGCCCAGTCAGTGCTCATGACAGCACAGAGGTGCCCCTTCTGTATTTAGGCCTTAGGGGCTCAGACCCAGTAACAGGTACTTGGGGCATGTGTACCAGTGCCTGGTAACTGCTTTCTTTGTTTGTTCATGTCACTCTTCCAAAGTCAAAGATTGACCAGAGCATTCCTACTGGCTCTAAGTCTAGGTCTTAGAGAAAGTTGGGAATTAGAGCTCTGAGCAATTTTGGAATTCTCTAGAACCTCTTCTAAATATTGAAACCGTGGTGAGAACAGGCATATCTCTGGAGTGCAGTGCTGGTACCTACGTTACTCAATATGAAGTACAATATGCTGTTCTGGAATATTATTTTAATGGTGTGAAGATGTGTTGCATTGTTTAATGATGTAAAGATGCATTGCTGTTTCACCTTACCTGCCTAAGGCACCTGATTGGTCTATTAAAAAGCTGAATGGCCAATAGCTAGGCAGGAGAGGGATGAGTGGGACTAGTTGGCAAAGAGAATAAATAGGAGGAGAAATCTAGGCTTGAGAGAAGAAGAAGAGAATGAGAGAGAGAAAGAGAGAGAGAGAGAGAGAGAGAGAGAGAGAGAGAGAGAGAGAGAGAGAGAGAGACATGCCTGGGGCCAGAAGCCAGCAACCAGACAGACATTGGAGGAAAGATAAAAAGCCCTGAGGCAAAAGGTAGATGAAGACAAACAGGTTAATTTAAGTAAAGAAAAAAAGCTAGCCAGAAATGAGCCTAAACTAGGCCGAGCATTCATAACCAATAAGCGTCTGTGTGGTGATTTGGGAGCTGGTTGGTGACCTAAAAATAATAAAGCCTGGTACAATATGCAGCAGCTGTAATGGCATATTTCAGAGGTGCTGATGCTAAAATTTCTGTTTCTACCCTATTTCCCCACTTCTGTTGGATTTTATTCTCTTTTTCAGTTCAGGTTCAGTGACAGACTCTGGCTACGCTGGCATGATAGCTTAGTGGGTAATGAAGAGAGTAAACTTAGCTCAAGAAATGCCATTTTGTATTTTAGTAGCCATAAAGATAAAATAGAGTTCAGTTCCACATTACTGGCAGGGGCTTGCCCAGTTCTAGGAGAGAATGTGCTGGATGATCCAGGTGGGGTCCAGGACTAAAAGGAGTCTTCCATTTTAGAGAACTATGTAGAACTAAAGCAGACAGAGCCCTGAGAAAGATTCCCTCACCCAGTTCCCAGAGACTATAGCTAGAAACTGCTGTTCACAGAGGGGCAGCATGACCTAAGTTCCAACTGCAGAATCCATAGCATCCTGGCCCTGCTAACTGACCACCAAATGCTCTAGTCAAAATACACCACCATCATTCCTGGGCTAGCTGCACGTTCCAGGGTTGAATGTCTCCCCTCTATAGGAGACATTCCAGGGCACAGAACCAGGACAGCTTGACCATACGGGACCCTGCACAAAACTAGTCCAAACATGCCAGGAAGAAATAATAATAAAAATGATTTTCACCTTGGTACTAACCAATCAAAAGCCTGACCCATTGTTACCAAGCACCCCCACCCTAGTTTCTGGAAAGCCTCTAGCACAAGCCAATTAGCTAATGACTCTAACATTATCCTCACCTGAACCCAATTCACAGCCCCGGGCTATAAAAGGAGCCCCCTTCGGCCCTAACCAACCCTCCTGCATGATTCTGGTGTAATGGACATCTGGAGTGGTTCAAGAGCTAGCTCGTCTCTATCAATAAACCTTGCTTTTGTATTCTGCTACGTCCTTGTCTCCGGTGGTCTCTCCAGGGTCGCAACTTTGGGCATAACAGGTAAGAGCATTTTTTGGATGAAGACTTCAGTTCAAATCCCCAGTCCCCACCTGAAAAGCAGAGCTTGTTCATGCACAGCAGAAACACTGACACAGTACTGAGGATGTCAGCAAGAGGATCCCTGGAGCCTTCTGGTCACCAGTCTAGCTGCAGGCTCAGTGAGAGACCTTGTCTCAAAAGAAAAAGGGTGGAGAGTGATAAAGCAAGGTGTCCAAGGTTCTGCCCCACATTCCTGTGGCATGCATACATGAACACACACACACACACACACACACACTCACATAAGTCAATCTGGCAACACAAACCCCTTACTGACAGATGTGAACTCAAATGCTTATGGTGCCGGTGTTTATAACTCAGTAATATAGCTGCGCTATGAGATAGAGTGGGAGATGGTTGGGAGACTGGTGCTAGATAAATGATAATATCTGTGTCCAATAACATCTGTTGTTTAATTAAAAGAAAAACTGAGACACATTGTACGAACGAAACAAAATGTGTCTGTGGGCTGGAGATACTTTTCCATTTTGTTATTAGCTTGGCAAGTTTAGAGCTTTAGAGAATTTCTCTTGAGTTCTTTTTAGTTTACATCCCTTATGGGCTTTTCACCTTGGCCTTTCTCTTGGGGTCATTGTCCCTGCATTGATAAACTGACACTTCTCTACTACAAGACTCAAAGTAACTTTTTATTTGGTTTCTAAATCCTGAGATCTGTTGGGCTTGTTTTCAGCTTCAGTTCAGATTCATGCTCTTGGGCTCAGAAAATGCCCAGCTTTTACACAGATAGGTAAGCTCTCAATTTGACACTGCCTCTAGGCAGTTTGGGGGTCATAAAAAGGCTCTAACCAGCAACTTCATTTTCTAACCCCAGTTCTACTTCAGTTCCCTGTTGTCTTAGCTGTTGTTGAGCTCCTAGAATTCTGGAAGCTTCTCTATGGTTTTATCTTTCTACACCTGTCTAGTTGGCATAGACTCTCACATGTCTAATCTAGCTCAGGGAGGCTCAGGATGAAGAGCTCAGCTTTACTTTCTCTCAAGTTGTTTTTGCTATGAGTTGAGCATCATGAACGCCTCTAGTCAGTGAAGAGTTTTCCACTATTGTCTTTTGCAAAGTTACACTAACCCTGATGTGTTAGTTCAGGGATTTGGAGGGAGGAGAATTATTTATTCCCATTTCTGCAAAACATTCCCAGGCTCCAATTTCTACTTGTACACTCTCTGTCTTCTCAGTCTAAGTGTGCCTTTAGGATTGCAGGAGGAGCCACTGACTTCAAGCTCAAAAGAACCTCTGATGGAATTTATCTGGTAGTTACCAAGAAGATCATATAAAGCTTTTTTATGAAGAGTTCTAGGGAGCTTAGTGGGCATCTAATGAGGCAGCTTTTCTTCATACTCAGTGCATCATGCAAATAAACACTCAGAGGTAGCAGGCAGGGGAGAATGATCCACCAGGTGTCAGGCTCTGTGTAGGTCATCACAGATGCTCAACCCCACAAGGAACCCATGAGGCAGCAGGCATCCTTCTCACTTTATGAAGAAAACACAGATGCCAACATAGTCTATGGTTTGCTGCCAGCTTTAGACCTAACAACTGATAGAGTTAAGACAGGAAGCTAGATTTGATCTTTATATATATCTATATAACTCATATATTTTAGGACCTTGGCCTGGTGGATGGATGTTAGTTAAGTCTTGTCTGGTTTAACTAGGCTGTTGCATTTATAGGCCATTTGGAAGAGTTTTCATAGATTCCTTGACAGGGTGAGGTTTATTAGCATTTTCATGACTTTGATTTTGAAGCCAGGGATTCTGGGCTCTGAGGATTAAGGGCATTCACTTGTGGGAGCATTGAGATACATATGGAAATTATTCAGTATCTCAGATTACTTTAACATGAGCAAAGAAACAGAAAGAAGAGTTAGAAAATAGAAGCAAATTAGCAAACAAAAACCCCTCCATCCCAAGGGCAAGGCATTGTCACAATCAGTAAGATACAATTATGAACTTGTTTGCTTGGCCTCTCAACTTTGCATCTCTCCAATGGGCATCCCCACCTTTGCACAGCCACAGATAGCAGTGCTATGGGCAGCATTTCATCCATGATTCCCCTTAACCCAGTAATTAGCACTGCTGTGTGTAAATACTCAGCCCAAGGTCTTAGGAGAAATATTTTCATTATGCTCCCCCTTAGCATCCTAATGATGCCAGGACCCTGTATACTTTCCACCCTGTGTGCACTTAATGATCAAATCTCTTTCTATTCCCATTGCTATACCGATTCTGCAAGTCTTATGGACTCACATTTGATCTTCCCCACTGTTCTTACTGCTTCAGTCCTGCCTATGTATCCTTGAGTCTCCATGGCTTACTCTGGCCTTCCTCCCTTCCTCATTGCCCATCACTTACTGCCTTCTGTAGGATGCTAGAGCTGAGCAGTTGGCTTCTCTGTTCTCTGTTTTGCTTGACTCTTTATAGTCCTGGGATTTTGTTGACTCCACTGCCAGGACATTTTCTCCACTAACACTCAAATGGCTGTGTCCTTATGATTCTCCTATCCTCATAAATATTGTATCATCCATCAGAGGTCCCCTCCGGACCACTTACTCTAAATAGCTTAATCACCCTTGAGCTTGGCTTTGGTTGGCTTCCCCCTTAGCATTTGTCACAATCTGAAGTCATTTCTATTTTGGTTTATTTGCTTGCTGGGTGTCTGTTCCATGAATGTGAGCTCCATAGAAGCCAAGACTCTTCCTAAGTTTGTGCCTAGAACACAGTGTTTAAATAAAGTGTCTGGTTTAAGTGACCAACAAAATGCAGCAAAGCAGTCATGACTAAATAGTAGACCTCATTATCTTAGGAATATAGTTGAGAGATTGCCCAAATATGGGTCATTTGAGGGTTAAAAGTTTGGCAGCTTGAACTTTGTAGAAGATTCAGACAATGATTGAGAACCCTCTGTTGATGTTGCTTTAATGTCCCAGTTGATAAATTTCTCTTTATGTTTCTGACCTATCACTGCACTGGGAAAACTGTGTTGTGGGGTGGTTATAGCAAGCACACATACACATAAAACAGAATGGGGATTATTTAGGAATTAGCAGGAGAGATTGAAAGACAGGTAATGAGGATGACTATGAGAAAAGTACAAAGACACACACCTATGAACAAAGCTGTCATAACAAAACATTATTTTATATAACTAAAATTAGTAAAAAAAATCAGTTTACTAGATAGGTGCTTTAACCAGCTAAGTGATGGAGCCTACAGCACCTGGTATTCCCAGGCGGTCTCCCATCCAAGTACTAACCAGGCCTGACCCTGCTTAGCTTCCGAGATCAGATGAGATCAGGTGCGTTCAGGTCTAGCAGCAAATATTTATGCAAAACTTACTGTGTTCCAGGCTCATCCTAAATGTTTTATGCAAATTATCTCACTGATTCTTCATAGCAACCCTGTGAGATAGCCTCAACTCTTTTCACTGATGAGAAAATGGAGAGACAGGTTAATCAGCTTGCCCAAGGTCACAGAATAAGTGGAACTAGAATTTTGATCCATACTCCATCTGTCTCTGTAGTCTTTGTTTTCCCTGCTGTTTCCTGAGCACCACATCTTAGACATTGGGTGTACAGGTTCTGGGGTCAAATTCCATCACTTTGAAGAATCAAGGAGGTCAGGCTTGGCTCTTGGGTCCTGTATCCCCAGGTTCTGGGAACCTAGAAGTCACACTGAGCCCTGGGCAATGTTTTTATGAGCTCACATCTTCTTTTATGTTTGTTTGTGCCACAGGGGTGATCTTTTCAAATTTAGAATCATTAAGATGAGATTGAGGTGAAAGCAGGTTATGGCTTCCCAGAGGAGACATATAAAAATGAAGTCGATGTGGGGTAGCTTCTGGAACTTAGTCTGAAGGAACAACTGTCATTTACTGTAAGACTTTAATGTACATCTTTCTGGTCAACATTTTTTAAATTATCATTTCTCTCACTCTTACAATGTTTAATTTCTATTATTGAATCTCTGAGAACTGAGTAAAAGTACTTATTTTGACTCTTTTTCCTCCAGCTCAACCTATGGAAGATGTTGGAGGCCATAGAGAGCAGTAACATTTACATTTATGTATTCAAGTTTAGATGAAGTGGATTCTGCAATCATTTTACCACATAAGACATTTGAATAACTGGGCCCAGATGAACAGTGGCCTTTTAGATGGTGTTGCATATGTGTGTGTTGTGTACACACATGCTTGTGCCTATTGGTAAATCAGGCTCTGAGCTTTACAGTTCTGCTTTTTCTGGACAGTACTTTCCTGAGAATAGGAAAGCACCTTATAATTAGAAAATACCATAAGAAATAAAAGGCACAGGCAAAAGGAAATGAGACAGAAGTTATGAGAAAATACAGCAAAATGATGATAAACTTCTGGGGGAATACTTCGCACCCATATCCCAGAAAAGTTAATTTGCTGGGTTGCCCTCACACATTAACACAGAAGATTAGTCTGTCAGGCATGAAGGGCTCTGAAACATGGGAAACTTGTAGGACAGAAAAAGAAACTTCTAGAAAGTTGCTATAGATTTCTATGTCACAAGGGCAGGTTTAGAATAATGAGACAGGATAACCAATATTGTGGGTATTCAGTGTGTGTGTGTATGTGTGTGTGTGTGTGGTGATCCCACCCTCACTGTGATGGACACACATGCCTACTCCCCACCCATCCCCCGACTCAAGGCTGAGGAAGGAACCCCAAAGTGCATGTAGATTCAGCTGATACAACTGCCAACTTCTCTGTGATGTGCAAGCTAGCTTTTAAATTTTGTGAGAGTAATAGGAAGTTGTTTAGTTTTTGTAGACTGTTGAACATCTGCACCTGATGTATTTTGTGGAGGACAGAACAATGGTATTCCAAGATGCTCTCATCTGAACCTAGAACTGGTGGCCATGTTATGTTCCATAGTAAAGAGGAATTAAAGTGGTTGGTGGGAATCAGGTCAGTTGATTTTAAAAATGGGTTGCATGCCCTGAACCACCCAGGTGAGCTCCATGTAAGTACAGGAGTCTTTGGAAAAGAAAGAGACAGGTCTGTTTGATCAAAGCAGCTCAGGGAGAGGAAGGCCCACCTGGTCCTGATTGGCTTTGTGGATGGAGCAAGTGCATAGGCCTAGCTTGTGTCTCTCCTGGATGTTTGAAAGAGGAAGAACAGCAACTCTAGCATTACTGCTGGCTACAAGGTGTTATCTTATCCTGTCTGGATATCTCCATCGACACCTAAGAGGGCTATGGCTATTGTTCAAAAATTCCCTAAATCCTATGCTTAGAAGAAGGAGAGAAAGCTCAAAAGTTGGTGAGTGGCTCTTGTTTCTCTCTGTACTATCATTGGTTTTTGGATACACATCAGGACCACCAGCCAACTTCAAAAATCCAAACACCTGGCTGAATCCCTGTGGTATGACTTTACATCCCAGGTAAGGCTGAGGGCATGGGCACTGGCACATTCCACAGAGCCCGGGGAGTGATTCTGAGATAACATACATTGAGCATTTCATGCTTCATAGGCCAGAGAAGATTCTGGGCCATCACTGCTCTCTCTGCCCTGGGCAAAAGGTGGGCAGCCCTGGCCAGGCAGTGTGGACACTATGCAGGGCATAGTCTACACTATGGTTTTCTCAGACGTCCTCCACTCTAAGCTGTCCATGGTTCCCAAAGATGGATTAATCACCTCTGGTTTGTAGACATTCTTTAGTTTTCCTGTTGTGTCTGAGTATCTCATCTTCATCTGATTTGAATAGACAGTCTGGTGTCCCAGCTAGTGTACCTCCAGAGCAAGACAAAGAGGCCTCTTTTTTATTTATTTTTTATTTTATGTGACTAAGTGTTTGCTAGCATGTTTATCCGTGTACCACGTGTGTGCCTGATACCTATGGAAGCCAGAAGAAGGCATTGTGTCCTCTGGAACCGGAGCTACAAATGCTTCTGAGTTACCATGTCAGTTCTGGGAACTGGGAATTGAACCCAGGTCCTCTGGAAGAGCAGCAGTGATCTTGGCTGCTGAGCGAGCCCTCCCTCAGGGATCCTTCTTTTTTTATTTTTATTTTTTTTAAACTTTATTTATTTATTTATTTGCCTGGAACTACAGACAGTTGTTAGCTGCCATGTGGGTGCTGGTAATCGAACCCGGGTCCTCTGGAAGAGCAGACGGTGCTCTTAACTGCTGAGCCATCTCTCCAGCCCAGGGATCCTTCTTAATTGTAATCCTGAGAGAAGGGGAGAGTAGCCTGACCCAGCTGGGTGGCCATAGTCATTAGCAGCCCTTCATCTCACAGTGGGCCTAGAAATTCCCCTGTTCTCTGAGCCAAGCCTCCTGCTCTGTTCCACTAGACCACTTTAGTAGACTTGGTCAGAACTGGCTTTATCAGACATTTCTTCTGTTATGCGACACAGAGGCATACTCCCGATTGCATCCAGATAGTTCATTTGCAGGTTGAACCTGTTTGGAATTGATGACTACAGGAAGGCCTTCTATGAGGAATTTGGGGATGGTACTGAAGAAAATTTATCATTCCAGTACTGGTGCTACCTGACTTCAGTTCTTTCTAGATTAAAAGTTGTCTCAGGCTCTTAGGATGTATGGGACTGGTGACAGGGGTCAGGGAAGACTCCTGTGCAGGGGATGTGGAGCTCTTGGTTGGCATCTTGACATATGTGGGAAGAGGGAGCCTCAGCTAAGCTGTTGCGTTTATCAGTTTGGCCTGTGTGAGGCATTTTCTTAATTAATGATTGATTTGGAAGAGCTCAGTCCACTGTGGGCAGTGCCAGCCATGGGCAGGTGCTTCTGGTTTGTATAAAGAAAGCAGGCTGAGCAAGCCTGTGCTAGCACTCCTCTGGGGTCTGTTTCAGTTCCTATTTTGCCTTCCTTCAGTGATAAACTTTCACCTGTAAAACAAATAAACCCTTTCCTAAAAGTTGCTTTGGGCCATGGTGTTTCACAGTGACTATAGGATCAGAGGCAAACTAGAACAGTAGTAATGTAATTAACGTTTTAAAAATCACATACAAGGAAACATGCTTGTGGTCAGAGCATTGATCTCCAAAGACCTGTTGTGGGCTGGGTCTGGCGGGCTTTCTAAAGGTGCTCCCAGTCCTCAAAATTCTCATCTTCAGCGGTGAGTGTGATTTTATTTGGAAATTGATTGTCTTCAGATGACCAATTTAAAGTCAGATCCTGGGGGTGGACTCAATCATTACTGATTATATTATAAAAAGGGGGTGGTAAGGACCCAGAGGAAGACCTCCACATGGGGCTAGTGCTTTGTGAAAGTCAAGACAGCAAAAAGTGACAAGGGCACCAAGGATCACAGCATGCCAGCAGGATCTAAGACAAGAGAGGAGCCCACAGGGAAAAGGACTGGCTGCTACCCTGGACCTAGTCTTCCATCTACAGGAGGAGACAGGACTGTGCTGCTGCAGTCATAGAAGGCAGCATCATCCTTTTGTACCTTTCAGAAGGGATGCTGCAGATTGGTCAAACTCTGAGTAGGGGATGCCTACTCAATTCACAGGCTGAGATACAGAAAGACTGACAATCACTCTTATCCAGAGAAATTGACATTTCGTAGGATTTCACCTAGTATGTCTTGTAGCAAGGAGAGCTTTGTAGAAATCCTTTTGGGGTTGGGCATGGCATGTCTCAGTCTGCAGCTCCTTGGAGAGTGCAAAAGGGGGATGGTATCCCCAAATGGATACATAGTTTCCTTATGCTTTTCAGATGCTCTTTATTCCATGTATCCAGGAAACATGTAAACAGAGGCAGAATCTTCAAATCCTCCTCCCTAATGTGGCAGGCAGGTGGGAATAAGAATTGTAAGACCTGGAGAAAAGCATTACCCAAAATACAAAAAAAAAAATGATGTAATCTCAAGATCAATACATTTAAATCTCTGTCAAAATGTTGTCACTCATTGAGCAGATCAGTTCTAATAGTTAATAGCTAAATTATTTAGCATGACACATTAATACATATAATAGGCTATAAATAGATTCTCCAAAAGTAAGGGGGGAGGTCTGAAATGGCCATAGACACTGGACAAACTCTTCCCCCTGCTCCTACTCACTCACACCTAGACTTTTTTTTTTTAATAAGAGATCCTGCTTCTTAGCATCCAATAGAGTGTGAAGAGAATGGCAAAAGAACAGAGGAGTAGCAGAAAGTATCCCCCCCTCCAGTGCTTTGTCTCTGCTGATGCACTGTGTCTTAGAAAACTGAGCAGTGTAGCAGTGTGCTGAGAACAAGACTCAGACATTCCTGGGACCCTGCCAATACCATCCCATCCCTTGTAAGAGTACCCAATTGTAATTTTTCTCCATAGAAACTCATTAAAATAAAAGCCGAGCACTAGTCCCTCGTAGATTTATAATCAAACTAATATACCATTTAGGAAAGATGAAGTCAAAGCTTAGGCACAGAGTTCTGTCTTTCCAATGAAGCTTCAATAAATTTAATTACTTTCATATTTTCCTGACAAAGACAGGTGGGAAGAAAAAAATGTTTAAGAAATGTGGCTGGAAATGATACAAGGTTCAGAAATTCAAGAAGTAGGAAACACAGCAAGGTTTCAAACTACCAGAGAGCTTTTAAAATGAGGATTGCTTGTTGCCAAAGGGTCTTTTAAATGAATGTGGACACTGTGGTGGTCTGAATGAAAATGGCCCCCATCGGCTCAAAGAGTGTGTCGCTATTAGGGCATGTGACCTTGTTGGAGGAAGTGTGTCGCTGGACTTTGAGATTCTCTCTGTCTTCCTGCTCCCTGCCACTCCAGATGTAACACTCTCATGTACCTCTCTAGCATCATGTCTGCCTCCATGCTGCTGTGCTTCCTGCCATGAACTAAACCTCTGAACTGTAAGCCAGCCCTAATTAAGCCTTCAATGTTATATATATATATACATATATATATACAATATATATAATGTTATATATACAATATATATAATGTCATATATACTATATATAATGTTATATATATACTATATATAATGTTATATATATACAATATATATAATGTTATATATATACAATATATATAATGTTATATATACAATATATATAATGTTATATATATACAATATATGTTATATATATAACTCATATATATATATATATGTGTGTGTGTGTGTTGCCATGGCCATGGGGTCTCTTCACAGCAATAAAACCCTAACAGACTCTGAGCACATCTTCAAGTCTGTGGCAGGGGCATTAACCAGACTCATTGGGCTTCTTGAAGAAAATTCAAGGCTGAATAGATTATTAATGTAATCAAGGTGGTTGTATATGATTTCACACCTGGATTACATTTTCTTAAAACATAGACATACTGTTATTCAATTTCATAATTGATTCATAGATATATTTTATTTATTAGTATATTTCACTGAAAGTATAAGTGTCAAGTATGAGGTTAAATTCTGAGAAATATAACCTTTGTCCAAAACAGCAACAGTCCCTATCACCAAGCAGCTAATAGATCAGCAGGAGGCATTTACATCAGTATGGTAAATACTAGCACAAGGAAAGTGCAAGGTATGAGGCACACCGATATCTTAGACCCAACAGGCTGCTATAACAAAGCACCACCAACAAGGCCACTTCTAACTCATAGAATTCTAGTTCTTACAGTTCTGAAGGTTAGAAAATCAAAGACGGAGGCAACAGCAATTGGGTATCTGATATAGGCTTAGTTCTCTCTCTCTCTCTCTCTCTCTATATATATATATATATATATATACACACACACACACACATATATAAATAAAACATATATATGTATACACACAAAAACCCTATATTTATACTATCCTCATGTGCTGAAAGAGCCAGGACAGCTCTCCGAGGCCCCCTGTACTAAGGTACTAATCCATTCATGAGATTTCTGCCCTCAGGATTTAATCAACTCTCACCAGCACATTGGTGATTAGGTCTCAGTACACAGACTGGCGATCCACTCAAACATTCAGGGAGGGGTACTTAACTTGGATTTGAGAACTGATTAGGAAAGATTTCTATGGAAAGTGATAGCCAAGCCTTCAAAAGCACCAAGCCTTTATCCAGACAAATTGGATAAATGCCCCAGAGGCAAGAAAGCTCAGCACATAATCAGAACTGAAAGTAATTCAATATGAGGTAAGGGTGCTCAGGAGAGAGATGGGCTGAGACTAAGATGTGAGAGGCACATCTTGAGGGAGTTTGCAAGCCATTTCGAGAAAAATACAACTTTATCCTGAGGGCAATGGGCAGCTCTGAAATGATTTTGGGCAGAGAACAGAAATGATGTAATGAATGGCTTGGCCATATGGAGGATGGATTTTGACTCGAACAGTAAAGAGAATGCCACAGTAAACAAGATGGGCAGAGACAGAAACACTGGGAACAGAAGGCAGGGCTTCCTCAGATACTGAGAGATAGACTTGGCAGGACATAGTGACTACTTAGGAATAGGTACTAAGGAAGGTTTTTAGCATAAAAATTTGTGAAGGGAGAAACAAGTTGTAAAGTAATGGCTTCGTATTATACACCCTGTGTTGAAGGTAGCTCAATTGATATATGCTGTCTTACTTAGACTTTCTACTGCTGTGATGAAATACCATGATCAAAGCAAACTGGGGAGGACAGGGTTTATGTGGCTTATGCTCTCATATTGCTGTTTGTCATTGAAGGAACCCAGCACAAGAACACAAGTAGGGCAGGATCCTGGAGGCAGGAGCTGATGCAGAGACCATGGAGGGATGCTGCTTGCAGGTTTGCTCTCCATGGCTTGCTAAGCCTGCTTTCTTATAAACCCTAGGACCACCATTCTAAAGGTAGCATCACAGACAATGGACTGGGCCCTGCCCCCCCCATTACTAATAAGACAATGCCTCACAGCTGGATCTTATGGAGGCATTTTCTCAATTTCAAGTTCCCTTTTTTCAGATAGCCCTAGCTTGCGTCGAGTTGACATAAGACTAGCCAGCATATGCTCTTACTGAGTTCTGAGAAAGGAACTACTGGGAATTCATCTAGGACCGGCCTTTTCCTTAGCCAGATCTTGGGTCTTCAAGAAGGGAGTGCTGAGCTGAGTCCTAAGTCCTAGCGGGTAGGAGGTGAAGAAAAGAAAGCACCCTAGGAAGAAGTCTGTAGATGGAGAGTAAGAGCTGTGAAGAGCTGCAGGCGGTACAAAGGGGTGGTGTCATAAGACAGGGCATTCCTGATGATTTCTCTACATCATTTTTAATGTCTGGGGAAGTTAAAAAGAACCAAAGACTTCAAACAAGAGAGACACTACATTTGTTTTAGAAATTAGACCAGCATGGTTGTGACCTGTCAATGGGGATAAAGCAGACCAGTTTAGAGAATGTAGTGTGCGTGTATTCAAAAGGTCAACTCCCAGGCTGGAGTGAAGGCCAGAGAGGGGGTTGAGAGGAAGGAAGGAATCTGAGAGAGATGCAGGTGGCAGTATGAGAAATATAGCATGTGCCTAGGGATGGAGGGAAGTGGCAAGGAGAGTGTTCGGGGCTCTGCTTTGACTAACTGCAAAATGGGCAATAAATAATATCTTGGGCCTTGGGAGCCTTGGATGCAAAAAGTCATGCCAGATAGGTCACAGACCTTGGTTTTTCTGGTCTTTAAAACAGTTGAATTTGTGTTCCTACACCAAACGATCATTATCACCTTCATCCACACCAGGGAATGTGATATCCCTCTCCTAGTATTAAGGCTTAGAAATTGATTCCATATTTGTGAAATGTGTTTGATTTTAGACGACATTAGCACTCACTAGTCAACATCCATGAGACCAATGAAATCCTGCTAGACTAGGACTTGCAGGACATTGTCCTCAAATAACTCAGAAGAACAAGGTGCTTCCCTGCAGCAGTGACTTAACTTTGCTCAAGTCCCCGAGATGCCGTATATGGTGACGCTTCCCCTCCAAGTGTCTGCAGAGACAAAAATGAACAGCAAGGCCTTTCCTGAAAATTTTCTAAGTGTGTTCCATCACTGAAGTTTTGGTATCACATCCTGGTAACCATTCATTGTCTTTCTCCAACTACATAAGGTCCTGGGTGGGAATAGGTGGGAGTTGTACAACTTCTTGACTTGGGCATAACCAATAGCAGCATTAATGAATGCTGTGAAATCACCCCCTGTACACACTGACTCTTGGAGACCCCTGTTGGCAGGCTCTTTAAAGCCAGCAGTCCAGTTCCCTTGGTTTTTCTCACCACTGCTCAGAGCCCCAGGATCCGTCCCTATTACTGATCCACATCTCTTCTGTCTCCTGGGAGTCTTTGATTTTTTTTTCGCCCAGTAACCTATCATTTAAAGATCAACAACCAGGTCAAGTAGACTTTTACCCTGGTGCTAAGACTGATGCTTCAAGTTGGTTTCTATGTTGTATGTGCTCATGTTTTGACTTACCATTTCCCTTTAATTTGTTTTGCTATGGAACGTTGGGGAAGTTCCACAACAATTTGATAAATATAAGAAAGGATTCCTAATGTTAGTAATGAACAAGTTTATTTACATAAAAGGAAAACCATATCATGGGTTATTGTAGATAGATGGTTAGGTCTATGCACATAGTTGTGACCGAGTCAAGAAACGCAGGCTCTGGAGACAGAAGTGAGGGCCTGGGGTATAATCATCTTCACTTTATTTTGAATGGAGTACAATGTTTTATTGCTTTCAAAGGAAGTGAAGGCTCACTGGAAGGAGTCTAACTTGAGCTGTGCTGATTCTACAATATATTCTTAAATGGAGGATCTTGAATGAACTGTCCTCTTTAGCTGGCTTAATTGGATTCCAACTGGGCAGAATGAATTCTTAATCAGAATATATTTTATTTGCTTAAAATGAATATTACTGCAGTTACCCCCTATTTATCAACAGAGTGGTTATTAAGAGCCATCAGCAGCTGACCTTGACAGATTCCATTACTGAAATAATGAAGCCTGATGGGTTACTATTATTTGCTAATGGTTATATGTTGCAGAGAAAGCATGAAACTGGGGTAATAGAGGGTTACTTATCCAGGCAGGGTGACCCCAGGGAGAAAGGTAAGGGAAGAATTAATGAAAAACACAGGCGCTTGAAAAGAAATGCCTCTCAGGCAGAATTTCTACAAATGAAATGCAAATTCAGATAGATATCTTTTAATCACCGGACTGAAAAGGTTGATTACTTAAAATCAGACTCTCCAGATGTGTTTGGAGGAGGCTGGGAAGGAGGCTGCCGAAGAGAAAAAATAAAAATGCTTCCTTTGAAAAAGCTCTAGTTATTTCGTAATAGTTCCTGAGAAAATGAACTGGTCCATTGAAAGCATCCAGGCTTACAAGAGGAATGAAGAGGAAAACCTCAGAACAAATGGAAGGAAAGGTGATGAAATCTTGATAATCTTATCATTTCTCAAATCTGAAAGCCTAAGTTGGTGGGTAAAGAAAATTATTTTCTTAGTTATTTTTTCCCCCAATGGTTTACACAGGTTAGCAGTGTTTTCCTCACTGACCTATGCTGAGCTTGTCAAAAATTCCCTTCAGAAGCATTACATTTTTGTTACTTTTAAATATTTGACCCACAGAAAACAACCCAGCTATTTTCATTTTTCTGGGCAGAACCAGCCGTGTATACAGAAGTATCTTTTCTTCTGTGACACCGCTTGGGGACCATGGAAAAGGCCTGTTCTAGCTCAGATTTACCCCCACCTTTCCAAATTTTCCCATCACACATGCATTTTTCTTCAGATCTATCAAGCCATTGGTGTTTCTGCCTTTTCTTCACATAAAAGTTTCTGTAGGAGATGCTTACAACCATTTGCTCTTAGCTTGTGGAGTTTCAGTCTAGATGGATGTTCTGTTGAGCCCCAATCATGTGGAGAGGATTAGTTTGCAGTAATTATCATTTGGATGAGAGAAAATGCCACTTAGAGGGATTGTACTTCTGCCTTGTACTTCTGTCTTGTGGTTTGAAGAGGAAGGGACCAGTTCTGGTTTAGCCGATCTCTACTACCCAGACTTTGTGGCTCACTGATTCTCCAGTTGAAGTCAACTTAGGTATTTCCATGCCTGTCTGTTGTCTGGTGCCCAAGGCAATGAATACTAAGTACCCACAGGGGCAAGCAAGTCATTTATCTAGAGGACAGAATAGAGTCTACATTGCTATGCTTGTCTCTCTGAGTCAGTTGTCTGGGTTGCTGATGATTTCCTATGCAAGAAATTAGCTGTAGACCACAAAATGACCTCTGTTTAAGAATGCAAACTACCAAATATGACCTAATTCTTGGCTAGCACTGACCAATTATAATTACACAAGTGCAGTATCATTTGTAAGTATACTTGACCTTGATAATTGGGGCAATATATAGGAAATACAGATGCAATTTTAGACACATAATTTAAAGTGAGTAGTTTCTTTAAAGTCCTTTTTTTCCCCTGTATATCACTTTAAATGCAGAGTATATCTTCTGCAGTTCTCACAACCTAGGATTACAAAGATGATTGACTTGAAGATTGTGGGCCTGCAATATGCAAATGGGTGTGTTATTAGAGAATTTATACTCCATTGTATTACCAAGTTGACTGTTTTACTATTAAAAATATTTTATATATGTGGTGTTTGGGTTGCATAGATGTCTGTGCAGCATTCATAAACCTGGTGATAGTGGAGGCCAGAGAGGGTGTCAGATTTCTAGAAACTGAAATTGGTTGTGAGCCACTATATGGGTGCTGGGAATTGAATCTAGGTCCTCTGGAAGAGCAACCAGTGCTCTTAATCACTGAGCCACCTTTTGAGCTCCCATACTGTCAAATTTAATAAAACAAAGAAAGGGGTAAATTTATTTGGCAGAAAAAAATGGTAATTCTTTTCAAGATAGATGGAAATGGCTTTGGGAGCATAGTGACGCCAGTGAGGAGCCTCACAAACAGGACAAACGGAAATGGATGGCTCTAACTTCAGTGATGATTAGTAGCAGCTTCCTTTTGTTGATAGAAAAACTCAGCTTTTACTTCAAAAGGAGTAAGATAGTTTATTCTAGAGCCAAATGTAAATAATCATGGCTTGGGGACACAGATTCAGATGTCCCAAGTGACAATAGTTGCATCAAGTTTTACAGTGTATCAAACTGTGTTTCAAACACAATGAGGAACAGCAGATATGGGGGTTACAGCAAAGGGGGAAATTTCTGCTTTAGGCTTCAGATACTATCTGAAGACACTCTAAGCAATTGTGTTAGTAGAGGTTACATTAGTTAGATCTATTCTTGTATTTGGAAAGGATCTACCTGATTATTTTAGGATGTTAGATCAAACAGAGGTGAGCAATGAATAACTATTAGGGGGCTAATGATAATTAGGGTCTTGGTCCCGCACCATTGCCAACCCCTCTCAAGGGTGAAGATGTAATCGATCAGCCTTTTTAGAATCTTTCTTTCCTGCAGACTACAGTTTATGTATTAAATGAACTGTGAGACAAAGAATAACCTACGTTGTGTGAGTTAACTCCCAAAATGTCTACTAGTTTATAACAAACAAATTCAGGGTAAACTATGCGGTAAATCCAACTGGGAACACGGACCTGGAGGGAAAGCAGGGAAGGAAGTGGATAGTGGTTACGAGCAGGATAAAAATTGAACCCTGAAGCAGCAATAACTAGTAACTGGGACAAGTCTCTGCCTGCTTCGAAGGGGGAAATGAGGAAGAAGGGCAAAGCGAAGGGGAAGAGAAGCTGGGAAGATCTTTCTAAGCCATCCTAAGGACAGGAAAGATTACATTTCAAACGATAGAAAGCTTTAGCAGAGACACACTCATGTCTCTGAGGTCTATTCAGTTGTCTAAAATAATGACAACTGCTATGTTGGTTCAAACATTGAAGCAATCAACTCCAAATTGACTGGGATGAGTTATGAATGTGGTGTTATATCCTTGGTGTATATATTAATATACTATTATGGTGTTTGATATATGTAGGGTTTTTAGACTTCCTCCTCCTCCTTTTTAACTTGTCTATTACATCCCGGCAGGCTGCAGTTCTCTCTCTCTCTCTCTCTCTCTCTCTCTCTCTCTCTCTCTCTCTCTCTCTCTCTCTCATCATTCTCTCCCCATCTCTCTTCTCCTCAGATCCATGTCTGCTCAGAAACAAGCAGAGCTCCCAATATGGCATAATATGCTACAGTAAGACCAGGTACATATCGTCACATCAAGGCTGGATGAGGCCACCCGGTAGGAGGAATAGAGTCCCAAAAGTAGACAAAGGGTCTTTTTTTTTTTTAATACTGAGTTTTACTATGTACTCTTGCCTGGACCTCACTCCATAGACCAAATAGACCTTGAAATTTCTGTGATCCTCCTGCCCTTGCATCCTGAGTGCTGATGTTACAGGCATGCATATCCAGATGACTAATTGTCTATTTTGTATGATTATTAAAAATCTTGGCAGTGCTCTGACCACTGAAGAATGAAATAAAGGAATAATATAGGGACTGTAGCCAACTTGTCCTTGATATGAATGATGGGGTTATTTTTTCAAGTCAGAATCTTAATAAGGATTGTAATCAGATTTCTAAACCATGTGGTAGAGTGTTTCCCTAAGCTGTAACGGAAGTCAGTGAGAGCATAACATTGTTACGTTGCAATAGTTTCCAACAACCCAATGAAGGAGGAAAAAAACCTAAAATGGGGCTAAGAACCTAAGACAAATTCAGTTGTCTAATTCACATAGTGCAACGTTACTTAAATATTCATTACCACTTCAAAACATACAAAGATATATTTGTGTCACCTATAAAATGACATTTTAGAGACAGATAGCATAAAATGAGCTTTGGGAAAAATAATCAGGTGATTAGATTGTTTCAGGCACTTGTGTCAGCCACTAATTTAAAATGTTTCAATCCAGTCCTCACAGAAGATGGCCCCAAGCACCTCTATCCACTGATGTTCCTTTTGGCAAACATTTGATGGTGAAAAAAAAATCTCTAAAGTCCTCTGCTAGTCAGAGTAATCCAAAATTAATCAAACAAGGTGACACTATAAATTGCTTAACAGGCCTTTGAATGGACTTGTTTTGTGAATACTGTAGTTTAAATATAAATACAAAGCAAGCCATGTGCCTGTTCTTTGCCAACAGCCTTTTATTTGGTACGCTTATGATGCTCCTCTGCTTCCCTCCTCTTGGAGACATAATCTTTCTAAAACCCTTTTGCTGGTCTTAGAATTTAAGTGTCTTTTCCTGAGGACCAATGAGCCACCGTTTAATGTGTAATCTCCACAGGGAGAGTGTTTCTATCTCCTGTGTTCAGAAGGGGAGGGTGTAGGAATGAGCCCAGTCTCCTAGAGGTACCTCTCTCCAAGTGACCACTGCTTTTGCCAGAATGTGGTCCTGATCCTTTGCATGAGGCCAATTACTCTGTACAGATGGTCAGTCAGTTTCTAGGAAAATGTAAAACGGATGCTGTGTGGCAGATGGAGCTGTCTGTCATCCCTCTTGGGGACGGTCTAGTTTTAATCTTGAAAACGTGTGGGTCACAGGTTGCATCTTCAAGGCTCTATAAAATGTGACATTTCTTCCTTTCTTTGCAACCTCTTATCCATGCCCATGTGCTTCAGCCCTGGTTAAAGATGTGCCCAACAAAAGCACTGTTTTCTGCGCTATCCTGGAGGACAAATTTTCTTGGTTTAGAGATAATTTTGTTTGAAGTCTCTGCTATATGACCTTGTATTGACCATATGGGTGGGTTCTATGCTCTTACGACTCTGCTGCAGCAGATGTTAATATTTGTTGTGTCTGTGGATGGACCACCAGTGTCAGGCCTCTGCTCCTCCTAAGCTTCCCGCGTTTATCTGGAACACACATCCTGCTGTTCCCCCTATCCTGTTCTGACCTTATTTTTAATGACGTACCCAAACTTTAATTTAAATATAAAGGGTTAATTTTATGATACTCCCAAGGACTGAGCTAAAGAACAGGTGAGTTATTTAAGCTTTGGGAGGGCTGAAAGCTGTCAGGCATCTAGGAAAAGGGGGACTGATTACACCTGGTGTGGCCAGGAGAGAGGCTCAAGGTCAGTGAGTGCACCACAGAAAAGAAAACATTCTGTGACCCCAAAAGGTAGAGTGTGATGAAACAATGGCTGACAGTTACAGAGAGAAAAGAAGCAAGGCGGGTTGCGGGTGCTGTGTTTCATTGTTAGGAACAGACTGTGATGTACAGACAGGGCTGTACCATGTTGAGATCAGACCCAAACCAGCCCTTCATGCTCATACCATACCTAAAGTGACGTTGACCAATGACACTTTGTTTTACCATTTCTTTAGATAGGGTCATGCTATGTCCTACAGACCATTGGGCTTTAAACACTTAATCTTCTGCTCCAGTCTATGTTCTGGGATTACAAGGATGCTCCCCAACTGCTCCAATTCTCTTGGACCTTCAGAAGTAAGGGAAGTGCTACAGGCCTACATTGTTCCTTGCAGTAGTGGCCAGCTATCTGTGCCCATTCACCACTGAATGTGGTTAGGTGACTAGAGAATGTTAAATTTTTAATTAAAAAATTTTGCTTTTAACCAACTTAAATTTATGTTGTAATATTATACTTCGTGTTTACTCCCTTGGGCAAAACTCAATGATCCAAGGTAAAAATGGGGGGATGTCATTCACTAAGGAATAGTTTCACAACAGCTGTGCTGTTGGACATGTATGTGTGGGTGCTCCTCAGCATCCACCCTGATGGGGGCTGCTCAGGGTGGGAGCCCCTGAAGCTTACTCCTAAAGGGATGAGGTAAGCCCTTCTGGGCTCTTCACAGCCACTGCCTGAGACCTTTTTGCTGTTTTGCTGTCACATGTTCCATTATTTTCAAGCTCTGCTATCTTTCTCTTGGCCACATCCTGGGATTCCTAAGAGGATTCATTTGTGAGAGTTTTAGAAATGGCTTTGTAGATTAAAATTCTGTAGGAAGTGTCTATTACCACTGGCAGACCTGACTTGGAAAGATTAGGCTTCTGACAGTTTGTTGTTATAGGGTTCAGAGTGATGAGTCTGTGTCATTAACCCAGGAGGCAAACCCTTTCAGACGCAGCCTCAGAGAGAGGATGATTACAGCCTACCCTCACAGCCCCTCACTTCTCTGCCCATCCAGGCTCTGGAAGGGGCTGACTGACACTTGCCTGAGGGCGGTGCCAATAGGTCTGTCATGGGTCTGTGTCATCATCTCTGAGGGCCGGGCAAGGTTGGTCACAGTGATAAGCATCATTGCACAGTGGGAAATGATGTCACCTTGAAGTCAGAAGACAAGTCTGTGAGCCCTACTGTCCCCATGTTAGTTATAAAAGCATAACTAGGTACATAATCTCTTTGAGCTCAGCTCTGTCCTTTGACACATTTCAATGCCCAAACCAGGTATTACGTCACTAGGGACTAGAGTCATCAGTGAACAGCTCCTTCATGGAACTTAGGTTTCCATTACGGGGACTGAGAATGAAGCACAACAAATAAATACTTCATAAACAAGGATACTGGAAAGTACCAAGCTAGGGAGCTGCAAGAAATGGGAGGAGAGAGCACAGTTTCTGCAGTAGACTCAGGGTAGATCACACACAGACACAGACCTTAGAGCAAAGGCTGGACAAAAAGAAGTATAACCCTATATGGTCAGGCTCTTCTGGTAACACAGGTTGCTTTATAACATGATTGGGAAATCTGAAAGTACAATGTAACTGGTCACTCATACTGAGTGTAACTGACAGTAACAGTGACCCCGAATGTCCCTAACACATACAAGATGCCAGCAATTTAATATTCTCTTTACTTTCTGTCTCTGTCGGTCTCTCTCTCTCTCTCTCTCTCTCTCTCTCTCTCTCTCTCTCTCTCTCTTTCTCTGGTATTACTAGGCAGTCTTTGAACATCTATGTACACACTGTACCACATACCTAGCTCCAAATAGTTTGCATCTAAAAGCTGGTACCCACTGGTCTGCACTTTGGAAGATGAAGGCCAACAGTGAATCATTAAACTATCACTTTCAGAAAATAAGTATTTTCAGCTTGAATCTGGCTCCATTTACCACAGGGGGGGGGTTGATCTCAATATTAAGACATGGATAGCTATGTAGCGATGGGAACAAAATGTAAGGCAACCAAGAGCTGGTTCTCCCTGGGACCATGAGTTGCTGCTTTTCCCCCAGTGTTTTTGGAGGATGTTTGAGGAATTAGTAGTTTGAAACACAGATGGTATCTGTACCTGAGCATTAAGCTTAATGCTCATTATGAAAAAGCTAGTTGCCTTAAGCTCCTTTCCTGGCTTTTAGTGCAGGGGTTCTTAACCTGTGGGTCATGACCCCTTTGGGGGTCAAATGATCCTTTCACAGGGGCTTCCTAAGGCCATCAGAAGATAGATATTTACATCACCATTCATAACAGCAGCAAAATTACAGCTATAAAGTAGCAATGGATAATTTTATGCTTGGGGGCCACCACAATATGAGGAACTATGATAAAGGGTCACAGCATTAGGGATTGAGGACCACTGCTCAGTGTTATCAAGTGTGTGAGTGGTGGAAGTACAGAGCAGGTGGCCAGTGGGAGCAAGTGACTACAATGCTCTTACAAGGTGAACCTCTGACCCAAGAGTCCTATCTGTTACTATCCAAGAAAAAGTGACAGGCTGACATACTAGGTGAGTCTAACGTGAGGACCTTTGCTCTGGACATCTGTGTGAATTCGATTTTCAAGGAGAACATCTAAGAAAATTTAAGGAGGAATGATTTTAAAAATCCCTATAAACATATTGAACTCTTGAGTAATGGTCCAGATTATAAAGTACACTGGGAAATGGTGGCTCATCTGTTGTCACAGCACAGTTGCAACAAGATGGTTCTTAAGTAGCAGCTTTATTAAATTCCATATGGAAGTTTATACATATATATATATATATATTCATTATTCTTTTTTTAAAGTAAATTGGTGTTACCAGGAACAGATGTGTCTCACTGTGATGAAAAGACTTACGTTATTAAACACCATAATTCCCATAAAAAAGTAGCAGCTTTATTTAGGCAATTGGAAGTATAGATGATTTTGTGGATGTGTCAGGCCATTATTAAATGTTCTGTTTCTCTTTTCAAGTGTTTAATCCATTTCAATCGTCCTACAGTTAGGAGACCAGAGCTGAGGGAGCACTGGATGTTTGAGAGAGAGAGCTTAGCATCCTTACTTTTCTGAGCTGCCAGCCAGAGCAAGATCAGAGGCAGGCTGAGCAAAGCAGGTGATCTGGAGGTGATATGGATAGCAAAGCCCTGGGGCAGGCTGGGAGCTGAGCCTTAACATTTATACAAGGTCCTGGAGGGTAAAGGCATGGGCAATAACAAATACAACTGCCAGGATAATGCTTTCAGTCTCCTCCATATGATCAAGAGTAAATGCCAGGATAAGGACTCACACAGCACCCAGAGTCCAGAAAATATCACTGCTAATTTTATTTTCTTTAAAATTATGGAATTAGTATCCTGCAAATGAAAGATGACTTTTCTTAGCTCTTGACAAGACCCCACTCACGGGGAGTCTATTTGAAATTTTATGTGTTTAACTAAGTCTCTATTTTATTTCATATGTGGTATGTACATGGTTTATCTTTAGGAGCTTTCAAAGGAAGTCCAGGGCACATATTCATCTTTGAATAAATGTGTGTTACAAGGTGCAGCTCACTTTCCTAACATGTGTGAGACTCTGGTTTCACCCTCCAGAAGTATATTGGAGTGCAGTATAAACTATACCCATGTTCACCAGCTACTATTTCTGAATGTGAGTATGGCAATTTGAATAAGAATGCCCCCCCATAGGCACATAGATTTGAATGCTTGGTCACTAGAGAATGGCACTATTTAGAAGGATTAGGAGGCGTGGCCTTGTTGGAGTGGGTGTGGCTTGGTAGAGGAAGTGTGTTACTAGGGGTGGGTATTAGGCTTTCAGAAGCTCAAATCAGGCTTGGGTTCTCTCTAGAGGCTCTGCCTCTCTCTACTGCCTGCGAATCCAAATGTAGACCTCTCAGCTACTTCTCAAGCACCATGTCTGCCTACATGCTGCCATGCTCTCTGCTATGATGACAATGGACTAAACCTCTGAGACTGTTAACTAGCCCCAATTAAATATTTTGCTTTATAAGAGTTGCTGTGTTCATGGTGTCTCTTTATAGAAATAGAATATTTAGGACAGTGAAAAAAATTTGACTGCTATTATTTCCATACAGGAAACTGAAATAGGATATATATATATATGAAGTGTGTGTGTGTGTGTGTGTGTGTGTGTGTGTGTATGTGTATACTGTTGTGTGAAGTTTTTGTCCTGGCCTAGCCCCACAGTATTGACTTGTCTATTGTCTTAATGCTGCTTAGCTCTCTAAAAATGACTTAGACATTTATATTAATTATATGCTGCTTAGTCTATGGCTCAGGCACATTGCTAGCTAGCTCTTGTATTTTAACTTTACTCAGTTTTGTTAACTTGTCATGTGGCCCATGGCTTATCTGTTTTTTTATATCTTGGGCAGCTGGATTGTGTCTTTGTCTGATTTTTGTATATATATGACAAAATATATATGTTTAGACTTTTTGTCTAATTTTAAGATGCCTTGCCATAGGCCCAAAGTCTTTTTATATGCTATAAGTACCATTATTTAATAAAAAAAATTGTTTGAGCCTATGACAAACATTAAAAAGAGGCAAGACATCTAAACAAACAAACGTAAAAGAGACAGAGTCCGAGGACACCATATATATCTGGAATAGGAGCATGAAATGGAGAGGATGAGGAAAGGAAGGGATAGGGGAGGGAATGTGGAGAGGGACAGATAACACTGAGAGCCATTTATGGGGCCATATGGAAACCTACTGTAGTAGACAATTCTCAAAATACATGCATAGATACAAGAATTCAAATGGCCTCACCAAATGAACGAAGACCCAACAAGACATCTCTTGTTCTCAAATGAAATTCAAGCGTCAGCAATGGGTTACCTCTAATTGAGATGTTTGCCAAAGTAAACTTCATGGAAACCCTCCAACAATTCAGGCTGTTACCGACACTTTTGATCTCCATAAACTGATGGTAAAGCCTTATTGTTGAAGACAAAACTTACCTACCTCATTAAACACAGATAATTCGAGTTGATGCCTACCTAAAATCTTCACACTTATGCTCATGGTACTGGAAGGTACTCTGCACACTACCAGAGAAGAAAGGTAAACACAAGCCCTGCTACAGACTCTTTAATCTACAATGGTGACCTGTCTGCATGACATGCTGGGGCAGTAGGGACACAAGAGCTGTGGGATGATCTAAACGGTCTCTGATCAGGTTTAAGGTCCACTCCATGAGATGGAACCTATGCCCGGCACAGCTTGAGTGGCCAAGAATCTGAGACAAGGCAGGTCAGGGACCTAGGGTAAAACAAATTACTAGTGTTCTGCTAAGAGGACACAGTAATAAATGACTCCTAATGACATTCTTGCTATACCCACAAATAAGTGTCTTATTCAGCCATCATCAGCTGAACTGCAGCTCAGATTCCCCCTGCAGTAGATGGGAATGTATACAGAGACCGACAAGGAAACTAAGTCTAAAATGAGATGTCTCCATCAAGCACTTCCTCTTAGGGTTCAGGGAATTATGTGGAGGAAAAGGCAGAAAGATTGTAAGAGCCAGAGGAGGTGGTGAACACTCAGGAAACAGTCTCTTATAGTTCCCAAGACTGACACATATAAGAACTCACAGAGACCGTAGCAGCATACATAGGGCCTGCCTAGGTCAAACCAGCTAGGGTCCCAGTAACGAGAGGGAAATAGATAATAACTCCTATTCCTAAAGGAGATGCTCTCTTCAACTGAAAACTGCTTACAAAGGGAGAATGGGCAGAAACAGCTTAACTATCCATTCATCAGTAGGTAAGATGTACCACAAAGAATATTATCCAGCAGTAAACAGTAATCTAAGGGAAATAGCTAAAAGGGAAAACATTCTACAATCCCACTTACATAAAATGCCTAGAATACACAACCCACTAGAAAGTAGGTTAAGAATACCCTAGGAGCTTGGGTGGAAAGAAGAGAAGATTACTGATGAATGGAGACACAGTTTCTGTTTAGGAGCTGAAGGTTTGGGTTGGTGGTGACAATAAATGATACTCTGAGTGTCATTAATGCTGTTTGGTGTTACACTTAAGAATGGTTCAAATGGCAAACTCGGAGTTAGATATTTCACCATGAGGTTTGTCTTTAAATTATACATCTGTCTTGGTGATTTTGAAAAATGTGAATTCTAAACTTGCCAAATCCAGGGGATTATTGCCTCCCATGCAAATATATCTGAGCTAATGATAAAGAAGTCAAACTTGGAGGGCAGATGTAGATGTCTGTGGGGTGGAGGTAGGCTCAAAGAAGACCCAAGATGCAGTACTTTGTTTCACTTTTTCTAGGTGACCACAAGAGGATTGAGAAGGACAATTACCAGACTGTGCTAGAACTTGTAGCATCTGAGTGGGTATGAGCTCTAGCTAGAGAAACAAGGATGTTAGCAATACGAGGTCACACAGAAGGAACCTAGCAAGACCGGCAGATGATGTTCTTACAACTTTAAGCTATGTTACATGTGGCAGACAAAACATAAAATGGAAATAGCTGTTCTAGAATTAAAATATTTCAAGTGCTGTTGTATTATTCATCTTTTTTTAAAAAAGGAGAAAAATGAAAAGAAGGAGGTTAACTTAGTACATTGCAGCTTACTGATGGCTTAATGCCTACTTAAATAACTTGGGGGATTTAGGATAGATTTCCTCCATCCTAGAGTTGTATTGCTAATAAAAAACCTTAGTCTGCAGATCACGTCTAATTGAGTTGCTGACATTGGAGTAAAGCCAATGGCTTAGTTCAGATTTGAGAAATTCTGCATTGTGTTTTACTCAAGAGCTCCCTAAATATTCTAACTAGTAAGACTTCAAGATTCAACTGAATCTTGTAGCTAAGATTATGGTGCTGGAGATGAGTTTAGGGCTTTGGAAGCCTCAGAAGCCCAGGTCACCTATGTCTTAGTCTCCTACTCCTTATGGTATTATGATCTCTAATCTGTTCTCAAATCCCACACCAATGTTACAGACACATGACAATGAACCTGCTGCTTGTGGACAACACTGAATGAGGCCAGCCTGTTATAAACCTGCACTAAACTAAAATTGAGCTGGGGAATTATCTCAATCAGTAAAGCTGTACAAGGTTGAGGACCTGCGTTTGGCCTACAATGGCATATACTTATAATAATACCAGTGTTAGGGAGACAGAGATGGATTCCTGGGTTTTGCTAGCCTTCCAACTTAGCCAAATCAGGGGACCCAGGCCACTGAATATTTCTGAAAAAGTTACAAGGTGGCCAGCTTCTGAAGAATAACACCCACAGTTGTCCTCTGGTCTCAGCATGTACCTGCATACATATATGCACTCCCCACAAATGAACACATATGCAGAGAGGTAGGGGGAGAATTAGTTAGCCAATTGTGCTTTCTTATATTAGAGTGATTTCTACTTAGCTATTCTTCAACTCTGAAAAGAGAGGGAAGCCAAATGTGGTCAATCCTACAAATACAGCCTGAAGATATGTTTCTTTATATCTCCCCAGAAAAAAAATATGTTCCTAGCACATGTATTATTTGGGTCAATTAAAACTCCAAACATTCCAGACAAAGCAGAATGAAGTAAGCATAGAGACCCGCCACCTCCAAGGCTGCTCTCCAGGTTTACTTGGAGCAGGAGGTTGGAGCAGAACAGAATCCCTCTGGCCCTTCAGCCTGTTTCTGGTCTAATGCTATTGCTGACCTGTTAATTCGTGTGATGAGGCCGGTGAGGCTGTTAAAGAATCAATTTTCTGCTCTGTTCTCAACTATCTTGGAAAAGAGAAGAAAGTCATCTTGAAAATAGACTCTTAGCATCATCCATTCCATAGGGTCTACCTACAATATAGTGTGTTCAGCCAAGATCTAACCCCACTTGAAAAGATGTATTTTCTTACCTGACATGTATTCATAAACTCCACAGTTAGACAGCCAAGGTGAGGCTGTGGTGTGGCAGGTCTGGCTGCTGAGAGGTTTGTACATCCTCCAGTGTATTGTGACACCTAACTAATAAGAGTGTGGCTCTGAAAACTGCATGGAGACTTGAGATGCTATGATGTTGGTGCAAAACCCCATCATGAATATTTCTGACAGTGTTGAAATTTGATGGCCAGGCTGTAACTAGACTATGGTGAAAAATTATCAAATATAGTTTCATTTGAGGCAAATTCCCTGTAAGATGTTATTTTTTCGGATTAGTTTCTGAACAAATCAGGGAAATTGTTTTGGTTTTCCATTTATTTTCTGTTATAACCTCAAAATAATTATTAATGGACAGTGATGTCTGGTACCATTGAGACGGAGGAGACACCTTTTCACCTTCTCATCAGCTTGTAATGCAAACTTCTCCTGGATACAGACATCAGACCAAGGTAACATAAGAGGAGATTCTAAAGAGTCAGGGCCAGCACTTCTGCTTGAAAGGATCATGATGGGCTTCTCAGAAGACATCTGTAATACTAAGAGTCTCTGTGTCAGTGCGTGAAGTCCAGTGGGACATATTGTCACATTGCCTTTGGAGGGAAATGGTTTTCTTCTGGTCAAGAGAATGGAAATCTCTGGCCTAGGTAGAAACCTAGTATTCCAGAGATCAGTCACCTGGCTAAAGGCATTCCTTAGGAAGATGGATC
>PVIH01002011.1:96733-138952 GCA_004025045.1 Sigmodon hispidus
CTCCCTCCCTCCCTCCCTCCCTCCCGCCCACCCTCCTTCCCTGATGCTTTCCAGAGCTTGAGTATGCCTTTTCTGGTACCTTGGTTTCCTTCTCTTTCCTGGACCTCCATGTCTGGTTCAAAGCACAGGGTCTTCTTTGTTTCTCTTCCCTATCTCTGTCCTCTGGACAGCTGGGAGACTGACAGCTTGCCTGCTTTGTGTTTCCTTTTAAACTATAAAGCTATTCTAAAGCTTTTTTTGATCCGGGCTCTTAAAGTATTTCATTAACTAGACTAAAATCCCAAACAGAGGACCCTGGTTTCTCATAATATGTGACAGCTCTAGTCAGAACACTCCCCAAAGCCACAATTTTCAATAACATCTCCTGCCCTTGAGAGCCTAAACCTCTGTTATGCTCTATGTCATGGTTAACTTGGCCACTCTGCATATGGCTGCTAGAAGTGCTTATATAATAAACATGTGGAATGGACAGAAACCCCATGGGTTTAGAAGGAAATATACATACACTATGTGGCTCATGCAGTCTGCCTAAATCTCTAAACAAACATTTGAAGAGTGCATCTGAATCTATTTTATCCCAGGTTGCTCCTCAGTTCCCATTGAATCAGATTCTCTGGAAATGTCCTTTAGGAAAATGCATTTTCCAGAAATCACTATGTACTTTGTAGGAAAGTCATCCTTCACAAAGATAAAGGTTTTTACCCAAAGGTTCAAAGGTCCTCAGGGGTCATCATTTTTGCATCTATGTCCCATTCAGATTTGTCTGGATCTTTGGAAAGAACTCACTTTTATAGTTTAGTCATAGTCTCCTATAGACTCTATTCCTTAATATGGTATTCCTTAAAATATCCAAGCTTAATAAAAAATGCCTTAAAACAGGCAGGTGAGTGAGTATGGCTCCCAATTCTTTGTAGAAAGGGCTTGAGGCAAGGAAATGTAAAGACTATAACTAGAATCTAAATTCTCCAGTCCGCAGAAATATTCCCTGTGAACACGGTCTCTGCAATGGCCTGCACGTAGAGGAGAAGCTGAAATGGTCAGAAATACAACCTGATTAGCACAATGGAAACATTTCTTGGTAGAATCATTATGCCACTCTCCCGAGTGTAAAGCTCCAGGTTACTGAATGACAGCACAAGGGAAGTGACAGCATGTACCCCACAGTCTCGGTGCAAAATCCTTGTGCCATATGATTTTCATTCTTGGCTTCTGTCTGCAGCCAGCTTTGCCAAAACTATCTCCAAGGAAACCAACATCAAATCTGTGAAAATACTGGAAAAGCCACCATGGAGATGTTCATTCAAACGTATTTGTTGTACTTTCCCTAGTAAGGTCCCATATGCACCGAGGCAGGCATAGGCAGACTTTAGACTGTAGAAACCACTTCCTTATCAGGAAAATGCACAAGGGCCTCTGGGGAAATGTGCTCTCTCCCCTTTGAGCTCTTGCTTGGCCCTCTTTATTTTTTCTCCCTTCTAGTCTCATTTATCATTCATTCAACAACATAGATGAACTCTCATTTGTCGCTAAATACATCTAAGTATATATATATACTTCTATTTCTTCCTGTCTAGCATTGGCCTGTGATACATAGCTTTCAGGGAATAAGGATAAGCCTATCAACAAAGCTACAATGCTTTAGTGTATCTATGGACCCTGTCTATTAAACAGATAATGGTGAGAAGGAAAGTCTGCTGTTGATGTCACTGACGTCTAACACCTAAACCGTGCTGTGTATATTACAGTGTGAAGGTGTAATAGAGTACCAGGGAGTCTGGGGCAGAGATACGTTCGGGGATTAGGAATAGGAGAATACAAAGGCGCCATGGTAGGGCTATCCTTGATGGTTGCCTAGCTCTCTGCCCTCTTGAGATGGGCTTAAATAAACTATTAAAACAACAACAACAACAACAACAACAACAACAGAATTTTTGATTAACTGAAGAAGCCTCCAGCATCTAATGCATCATGGTGGGAAAGAGGATGTGGTCAGATATTCTGAATGTTCTGCCCAAGATAAAATTGAAAAACACAAAGTCACCATACTTCCAGCACACCTGGTATTTGGAGATAATCTCTTTTAAGACAAGCTTGATATCTCTCTTCAGATGAAACAAAATTTTAGTAAGAGCAGTTTCCAAAGACAGATGAATGAATCTATCTATTAGTAAATAGACAGGAGACAGGTCTTTGGCTCCTATAACAAGCTGTGTCTGATCAATCCAGTGATAAATTTAGTCTGGGAATGTACTCTCTTAAACATGATTATTCACATAAATCAGTAGAGTGGTTGATTTGGGACTTCAGAAAGGAAAGGGATATAAAAAGGTATCATAATGAATCTGCTCCACAAAAGAGAGTCAATAATAGAAGACAATTAATTCTCATTTTAAAGAGACTTTAATAAACCAAGACTGGGTCCTGGGAGATGTTTGTGCTTGGCATACAAACATGAGGATCCAAATCAGGATGGGACATTGGAATCACATCTGTAATCCCAGTGCTCTTAAATTGAGAATGGGGGGTAGAGACAGAAAGTTCCCTGGAAGCTCACTGGACTGCTGGCCTGGTGTACATGTTGATGAACAAGACCCTGCCTCACACAAGGTGTGGGGCAAAGACCAATATTCAAGGTCCTCATACATATGAACTCATTCACACACATTTATATATCACATACACCCCCCACAATCACACAATTTCATAATACCAAGAGTGGCAGGCAGGAGTGGTTTTGACTCTAAAGGTTCTTAAGAATACATTTTAATATGTTAGGCACCAAGGTTCCTCATCTCTTGTGCCTCATCACAACCAAACTCCCTAACTCTTGGAGTCAGAAGTTAATAATAAATGAGAAAAGTAAATTTTATAATTCACTTCCAAGATACCACTTTTTAAATATGCCATAGTAATTCACACTTTTTATAGTAACCCAAATGACAGAAGTCCCAAGCTGGGGACCTAGAATGCCCCAGAGAAGTGCTTCCTTATGAGAAGAAACCAAGGTTTATCATAAGCCTGGCTGACGTTTCCATAGAACAGCCTGTCCAAAATAATTGTGCAAGTTTTCTGATACGAAAAATAAAATATTTGCCTTTCTAGATGTCACCAAACAGGAATTTACAATGTGACTGGTATGAGCCAGGGTTAATCCTGGAACTTTGATATAAAAATAGCAGATGGTTGATGACTGAGTAGGATAAGTCTGGCAAGTTGGGCGTCATCCCTCTGCTTGCCAGGGAACAATGTTCTGGTTCTCGACAACGGGGTTCACATGAGCAAGCACCCGTACCCCATGGCAGAGGGCTAAGAATGTTCTCTCTTTCATTAGAAAACAAGCAAATATCTAATAAAAAATAAAATGAGATAAAATAAAAAGAAACAGAACAAAATAGGACAAAACAGAAAAAAAAGCCAAAGAAAAAAATCACAAGAAACATAAAGACTCAAAGACACACACATTTATATACTCAGAAATCCCATCAAAACACAAAGCCAGAAACTATACTATATAAGCCAAACCAGTAAGGTAGAAACAAAATGCCTAGGTAATGCACTGCGATACTAAATACTTCCACAAATGTCACTGGATCCATTTTGTGTTGGCTATGTACTGCTGGGCATGGGGCCTGCCTTAAGTGTGGTTTGTAGACCCAGTGAGACTCCTTTGCAAAGAACTGATTTTTCCTTATTGAGAATCCTAGCCCTGTTTCTGATGCCTCTCTCCCTCAGCAGTATCTTCTTGAAGTTCCCCCCTTATTTCTTTTTACCAACAATCTGTTCATCATTCAGGGTTCAGTGTTAACCCTTTCCCTGTGCAGCCAGCTTTCCAATTCCCAACCCTGGCAGAGTTTTCTACAAATCAATCATAATGGTAAATTCTACTTTCTGCTGTATGTAGCTGTTTTTCCATTAGCTTAGTGTGTTTATGTATTTAATTTAGTTTTTCAACTTAAAAATTAAGTTTCTGGCAACTCTATACATATATGCAATGTTTTGTGAACATATCCACCCCACGATCATCTCTTCTCCCTCCCATCCCCACAGTTGGTTTTTATTTTAAAACAGTCTGTGAGCATATTCATGTCAAACCTGCTGAGTGCATCTTTCTGCCCTCCTATCCTGGACAGTCCTTGGCCCACTGTGGACCATCACATACTATTTAATATGGCTTTTGAGAGGGTTCTCCTTCTAGGAGGAAGGGCCTCATGGAGATGAAAAGAACCAGGAAAATCTGTCTCTGGAACTCTACATTCAAAATAAGGAAATGGGATTGTAATTTGATATGGAAATTTCCTTAGAATGTGACAGTCTCAGAGTAAAAGAAACAAGCATTGGAAGAAGGAACTGGACTTGAACTGTTGATGGCAGGGCTATAAGCCGTGGGCTGTAGGCCATGGACAATCCCCTAAACTGTAGCCAGCTGTTGAGATCCTGTCCAGGCAGATATAGAAGCCTACCTGCTTACCCTGCCCCCACTTCTCTGCTTCTCCCCTTACCTTTTTGCTCAACTAAAAACTAAACATCACTTCAAGGGTATGATTCCAATGTGGGAAATCCCACTTTAGAAAGGAATGATTCCCAAATGCTTGCCGAAGAAATTTCAAGATCTCCAGCTAAAGCTTAGCAACAAGTGGGGAGCATAACGAAGCAGAGCCCACTAAGAGTCTTTTCTTACAGCCTCATTAATTAGTGTTGTTAATACCTCTACCAGGCTGATGCTAAAGAGAATGATAAAACAAGTCCTTTCTCCCATAACCATTACTCTTTATTACTTGAGGTATAGGGAAACAGTCTAAAAATAGCTTTGAAACAGGGAACAGGAATACAATTTTTTTTAAAGGTGCCTCAGTGTCAGACTCAAGAAATTAGTTTTTGGATGAGTTCTTGGCTAGGTATTTTTCTATTATCATATGGCTTGGGAACAAGGGGGAGTACATTTTATTTCTGTTTGTTGTGCTTTCTATTTCTTGTTCTCTGGAAACTTGTGACTTAGCAGGGAACTAGATTATTATCACATAGATGGAATGGGTGAGAAAGTAGATGTGTGGAAGAATTAAAGCAGGGCCATACTTAATTTCTGGTGAGAAGAGAATTTGAAGAAGGCTTCTTAGAGGTGGTAGAATAAAAATCATCTAAGCAATGGGAAGGGAAGGCTTTGCAGACAGACATTTATTAGATGCTGTGAGAATAATGGGGATTCGTGGCTGGGGAGTGGAGAGTGAGCGAGGGTGTACTGGGAGAAACAGCTACGACCAGGGCTCATTGAAGTCTGTTTGGAAATGTGGACACTTGGTCTCCAGTTGATGGATCAGCCAAAATGAACTCTTTGTTTCTTAAATTGCTTTAGGTCATTGTCTTAGGAATTGTCATTGATGTTCAGTTTTCAGAAAGACCATTTTAAAGGTTTTTTTCAGATTCAACTTCCCTATGAGAGTTCCATGGACATAAAAAACAAGGCTTGCTGCTTTTCTTTTTAAATGGAAATTATTAGCTAATATGTAAAGATGTACAGAAGTCCATATTTGTGAGGTGGCACAATATCGGAATGCATGTATACCTTATACGGTAAAGTATGAAAAGATAATGAAAATCTCGTGTGAAAATAATTATAAATTAACACTAGATAAATGTATTATCTCACCCCCAACCCCCGTTCCTGTGTGTGTATCCTAAGAAGAATGGTTTTCCACCTGCACAAAGGAGCAGGCTTGATCCAGGGACCGAAGCCTTTGGTTTAGGTTTCTGTGACATAGCTTCTGAGGATAAAGGCCTTGAATAAATGTGACCCAGCCTCCTCCTTCATCTATTACAGAGGTAATGCCACAGAGAATAGGTCGTTGTGCTTAGCCTCGAGGGGGCAAATCTTTCTGTTTAGATGCACTTCAAAATTACCCTATTAGTTGCAGGTGCATTTTTGAAATGAAATACTATTTATGAAAAAAGGATTTGAAGGGGTATATTTGCTTGTTATCATATGACAATGTGCAAACACAGCTTTCACCTTTCTCTTCCATGCTTATACCAGTCAGGAAATAAAGGAACATATATGTCTCTTTCTATGGCATCAGCAAAGCAATCAAGAATAGAGTGTACACATTTTAAGCATTGGAGCGAAGTCCCAGTTAGCTCTAGTAATGGGAATTAGGTTGGAGAAGGGAAATACAATCGACAGACTATCCCAGCATCATTCTTAATTAAATGGCTTCATTTATTCATTGTTGATTCTTCACCCCAAAAGATCACAAGATTGATTTGTAGTTAAACTCATTTTCCTTACAAGCTGATGGAAGCCTAGACAAGCAAAACCATTGCCATGCTGGTAGCCATAAACAGGGGAGAAATCAGTAGATGTTAGGTGTGAGGAAACCCAAATCCTCTGCCATTTGTAATATAAACTCTCAAGGTTGACCGCTGACTCTAGGAAGTCTATGGATTCATCATGAAGTTGTGACATTCCATTCTTGGGTTTCTAGAATACCTTGGAAGTAATGCTTGTGGTGATTACAACTGTTTAGAAATGGATGAGGGAAGAGAAGACAGTTCTGCCACCTCTCAAAATTTCTATCTTTGTAAGTGTGAAGCCCTTCAGCAGCTCCCCAGTTTTACCACCTCTGTTTCCCAGTGGTCATGATTAACTCCATCAGCCTTTTAAAATCAGAGCAGACACATATCATACATGCCATTCCCACAACTTGATTCCACACTTAACCCCGTAGATATGCTTCCTCTGTTTGAACATCCAATGTCACAATTCATTGCTTTTCAGAGCTTCAAATTGTTCTGAAACAAAAAGTCAATAGACCCAGTCTTAACCCAATTTTTATTTTCACAGTTTTAAAAATTGAGGTGCTGAACACTTTTATGTGTACTTTTTATTTTTCTATAGAAAAAAAAAATCTGTCTACTTTTAATAGCCTTGGCTAAGATGTCAAAAAGCTTACCCCTCACACTATAACGTCTGGAATATGGGAATACATTGTGGTGCCATGCTCACAATGGTGTGCAGGGGTGAGGTGGGGGCATCTTTAGTCGCTCCCTCTGGCTGGCCAGCAAGTGAAAAGCCATGTTGCTTTAAGTCATGTCTCCATGATTCCCTGAGCGAAGATTCCATGTGCCTTAGTGTCAGTTTCAAGTTGTATTTCTGAAAATGGCCCATTTATTTGGTTTATTTCTTTCCTTACTGGATTATCTGTCCTTAAAAAATTAAAGTGCAGGTGCATTTTTCCTCTTAGAAAGTATATTTCTTGGTCTGTTATTCTCATGAGTATTTTTGAGTTTGCTCAGGACCATTTTAGCCATACCAAATATTTCCCACAGAATTTGCTAAGCCTGTATTTATCTCTACAGTTCTTACACTTTGTGATCTGTGTTAAAAGACCTGGCACAGCACTACATGAGCTAAAAATACTAGAGAAAAAACAAACTATGTACTGGAGATGCAAAGTGGCTGAGAAAAATTAAGATTCTAACTTTATGTTTATTGGTGGAAAGATTAGTGTAATAATTTTTTGGAATGAAATTTTAATCAGGAGAGGAATGAAAAAAATCCTGTGGAAATTTGAGTAAGTGGGAGGTGGTGGATGAAATGAATATAGAATTTGCAGCTCAATAAAAATGGGGAAAACTATGAGGAAAGGAAATGGCAGCTGTAACATAAAACAGATAACAGGAAGCTAATTATACCAACTGTCACAGAGACTGTCAGATCTTTGTGAAGTTTGTAGAAGGCAAAGAAACAAATTATGTTAAAATAAAGAGACAAAAGATATACTGGAGAGAATCAAACCGAATGAGGCATGGTGGTATTAATACAGAGAAAAGGAATTCATTGAGTACTGCCAAGGCAAAATGGGGAGGGCAGAAGCCTCAGGTAAAGGGGCCACCGTGTTTCTCAGGCACCCATTGATTGTCTAAGGCTGAGTGAGTTTGCAGCCATACTGTGGATTGAGGATGGGAGAGATGAAGTCAGAGCTCCTACAATCAAGGACCATCAAGGTTTCCCTGGAAACAGAGGAATACAAAGGCACAACTAGAAATCAATTCTTATGAGATCATCGTTTAAAAGAAATAGTGTGATTGGGTTAAGGGGTGCCTGCCCATGTATATACACACATGCTCACACAAATACCTGATATGTTAAATCTCCTGGATTCCCCTGAGGTGAAAACTAATACTGGCACACTGCCTACTAGATTTTTACACAAGATAAAATGCAATTTAAAAAAAGTATACCAGGTACAGCAACTGAAGGAAATGAGGAAGGCCAAGGAGAAAATCAGGGGAGAGAATCACCTGGTAACTGAGATGCTCAGAAAACAGTGACGGATCTTTGATATTTAATGAATAATAGCGAACTAACCCAAACAACTGAAATCTGTTAAATAATCAACTGGTAAAAATCTAAGAATCTAGTAGCTGAAATACAGTCTATGAGAATATACGATATGGGCTTGGCAGTCAATTAGAAGTAGCTAATGGGAGAGGAATCTGTGACACAGACCGAAGGGAGAAAGAAGTGAGGAGGAAGAGAATGTGCAGGTCAAAGTTTTATTATAGCTGAGCTGGAGCCTCAGAGTGAGGGCAAGGAGAGATGGTACAGATGTAATGATTGGAAGGATAACTGCTAAGGAATTCTCCAAAGCGACTACAAGATGACATTGAACATCAAATTTAAGAACCCATACAAATCAAGTTCGGGATGAAGAGAAAACTAACCCACATCTAGACAGTACCTAAGAAAATTGCTAAAATACAGACCAAGGTAATCTTTGAAGCCAGGTGACATGGTGGCATTTGTGAACACCACTGAGCTCTTACAAACAACAAACTAAAATAATCTAGAGACTCAGAAGGCCAGGAAGAAAGTTCTGGAAAATTTATTTTTTTTGTATTGGGGATTGAACCTAGAGCTTTACATATGCTTGGAAAATGTTCTTCCATTGAGCTACAGACCAAGCCTCTTTGGTCTCACTAAACTGCCTATGTTAGCTTTGAATTTGGGCCTTTCTGGCAAGAGGGTCAAGCAGTTGGAATTGTGGGTCTGCATTAGCAGGTCCATTTGGGTTCTATACTATGCAAAAGTGTGCTTGACATGAAGGTGTAAAACAGAGTGATGTGGGACAATGAAAGTGGAGAGCTGGCAGCAAGCATGATGTGAGAAAGCTCTTTGGGAGCCAGGACTATGCACCCAGGCAGAAGAGTGGATGTGAAGAAAGCAGAGATCAGCAGCAAAGGACTTCATATGCAGGAAACACATGCCAGGTTCATAGGGCAGCAGGAATGATGCCTTGCGTCTTTTAATCCAGGTGTACAAAACAGGAAACACAAAGAACTGCAGGGTAAACGGGGTTAAAATGTTCTCAAAGTTTTGCATTTCCAAGAGGTGCAAAACAATTTGTTTTAGATTCTTTACAACAACAATAAAAGATATGCTAATATTGCTAAAAGGATAGACAATCAATAAGCTTAAAGAGAAATTTGAATTGAAATTCTGATTTGTCTGAGGGTAAAGCAAGAAGAAACTGACTTATATCAACTGTAAAAGAACTAAATAATCCAATTAAAAGACAAAGGTGGAGGATAGAGGGATGGCTCAGTCCATAAGAGCAATTGCAACTCTTCCAGAGGACCCAGCATCCATATCAGGCAGCTAATAATTATCTGTAATTCCAGCTCCTGAGGATTCAACATCTCTGGCTTCCACAGACACCTAAACTTAATGCACTTGTCTACAATCAGACATATGCACCTACACATAAATGAAAACAAATCTTTTTTTAAACAAACAAAGATGGAATGGATTTTTTTTTTTTTTAAATGGCTTATGCTTCCATCCAGGTAACACTTTTAAAATACAGAGTCAGACTCCAATGGAAATAGGATGGACTGAAATATAACCAGAAAAATGACAATTAAAAGAAATCTGGCATAAACACAGTATCTATGAAGTTGTTAAGTCAGGGAGTCTCACTAGAAGTGGAGAGCATTTGATAATGATTAAAAGCCAGCATGAAAGGCAAAATCTGTATGTAGCTAATCACCCATGAAGGGAAAAAAACTTTAAGTAGAGGTTAAAGATAGATTTGAGAATCTATCACCAGAGAGTTAGAATTAGATGCCATAGAACTCTTCAAAAATACACTTCTTACATAAAGACCTCAGCAGGGGAAATGGCCACCTCTCAACTTCATTTAAGGATGCTTGGGAAAGAAACCTCAGAAAGCCAAGTTTGGCTCTATACTCAGCAACAAAACTGATTATATCGGTAAACTAATAAAAAATTCTACAATAGATACTATGAAAGCTTTAACTATTAATTGAAAGCAAGGTAGGCCATATACAAATAGAATTCCGTATTATGCAGTCATAGAAAAGAAGCCTGCTCATTTCCAGCAGCATGGATTAGTCTTGAAAGCATAGTAAGTATATTCGACCTCAGTCACATATGTTGGCTAAGAAAGGTTGAATTAATAGAAACAGCAGAACGACATTTACTGTAGCAGGGATTTTTTTGGGCCTGAGCAGCTTCCAGCAAGCAATATGCCAATCAAAGAGAGCTGCTCAGAGAGCAAAGACACTTTGTGAAGGACAAAGATGTCCAGTGACCCCCAAGTCCATCACTGTGGTCTTGACTTGAGGCTTATGTGTCAATAGAAGGTGAAGAATGTAATTAAACAGTGCTGGCCAAGACGAGGGACACTCAGCTGTGAGCATCGCTGTCCAGCTTTGATCTTCCCTTTGAGGCTGTCTGATAAGAACCCAGACCCGTGTGAGCTCTTCCAAAGGGACAAGTTCTTTCTCTGTCTGGCACCAGGAATTTGGTCTTCCTTTTCCCTCAGCATGGGATTCTAGGAAATTTTGACTCATTGGGGTTCACTATTTGAATAATCTGTTAACTGAAAGTGAGGGTATGATCATCTCTTTAGGATATTTCCTCTCTGGCAAGACAGAAGGGGGAACCAGAGACAGATGTGGGAACAGGAGATGGGTTGGTTCAGGAATCTAGTGTATGACATGGTGTCTGCATTTACTAACACTGGGTTTTACTCTTGTAATTTTCTCCATGTTCTGACTGTAAAACAAAAGGTATGGTAGTAAGAGGATGCAGGAATTAACTAATATAGGGTATTTATTTTACAAAATATTTGTACATTCAATCACTACAGTGTATGTCTTGAAGTTACTTTCACTAGTTGACTATACATAACAATAATAAAAAAGAACAACAGGAAATAATACCAGCTGAAATAAGGATTCAATTATACAGGGCAAACTAAAACCCAAAGTCCAAACAAAACAATAGAAATAGAAACATGAGAAGAAAAGTTAGGAAATAGTTAGTGCTGAGCTTTTTCAGGACATAGGGTAGAATTGACTTTTCATTTTTTAGCATTTCTTACCTGATTGTACCTCAGAACTCTACCTTGCAAGGTTGTATCACCTCAACTTTTCTTACATTTAACTGTCTTTTACCACACTGGCAAAGACATTCAAACACACACTATTCAACTGGTTTGCAAAAATCCACAGAATAAATAGAAGATAACTTCTGAATGACTTTTTTTTTTAAAAGAAATGATGACCATTGGTCAGCATCCCCATAGCCATTCCAACCTGCCTCCATCCTGGGATAACAGCCAGAGAGAGCTAGAGAAGACAGCCTTATTAGGTAGTAGATAAAGTCCAGCCTGGAGCTGGATCGACCTGGGTCAATTCATGCTTCTAAATGCTGCCATCCAATGTGATGACTTATCTACAAGGTGACTTGGACATGACTGATCTGAGGCAATGCTCAGCATCTCTAACTTTTGCTAATGGTGTCACCATGAAGTTTGTCAGAGACAGGGAGTAAGAGCTAAGGGTAAAAGATAATAGGCTCTGGGACTGGAGAGATGACTCAGTGGATATAAGTCCTTGCTAGAATATAAGGACTAAAGTTAGATTCTCAGCATGCTTGTAAATGTAGTGTGGCTACCTGTAACTCTAGCCCTCAGTAGCCAGAGGCAGGATCCCTAGAACAAACTAGCTGGCTAGATGAGCCAAATTGGCAAGCTATGGATTCAAGCTAGAGACCCTGCCGAATAGAGATAAATCGAGAAAGATACTTGACCTCAACTTTGAGCCACTGTATTGAATGTGTGCCCTATATATACAACCATACATACACTCTATGCACATGCAAAGAAAAAGGTGCTGGGTCATTTCAGTTTCTGCTTAGCTACTGGGACCGTCTGTGAAGTGAAGGTAGAGTACTTGGCTGTGTGAATGACCCTTGACACCCTTTCATCATGAGTCCTTCTCTGATAATCTGGCTCATGGTCCCCAACCATGGATCTCTCAGGAACACTTGGCCATCTAAACCTGAGGATTCTCCAGAGTGGTTCTGAGCAGCTTGAATGGTTACCTGCAGGCCCCCTTACTTCCCTGTTCCATGAAGTCCTGAGTTACATGGATTGATGCCATTAGCATTTTCTTGAAGCAGAAGCTTCTGGCTAAGGAGGTGTGGTACAGTCAGCAGAAAGAGAAAGGAACTTGAAGCCAGAAGCCTAGAGTGGTAGTGAGTCAGACCTGTGACCCAGGAAACTCCGAGTCCTGTGTCCTGAGTTCCCCCAACTTACAAAACAAACACAATGAGATTGTGCTGCTGACCTCAAGTGATAATGTAAGGCAGAAAAATGTAAAACAGAAGAGGGTTTTTTTCCCCAAAATGTATAAAGATGCTGTTTACCAGGAAACTTATCATTGTTAGCCTCAAAATCAGAGGATGCCCACTGTGCCCATGCTCACTGCATAGATACACCTCATTTCTGGCTTTAAACATTAGTTTTTCCATCTACAAAATGGAGATAGTGTCACATTGATATCTGTTATTATCAGAAAAGGAAGCAATGAACACAAACTGTGCTTGTTATTTCTGATTGATATTTTGAAAACTGCTTTTATTTTATGTGTATGGGTGTTTTGCCTGCCTGTATGTCTGCCTCACATGTGGGCTTCCTGGTACCCTTTGATGCCAGAAGAGGATGTCAAATCTCTCAGAACCAGGTTGTGAGTCACCATGTAGGTACTGGGAATCAAAATGAGTCCAAGTCTGCAAGACTATCAGATGCTCGTAAGTTGTAAGTGACATCAAATGAGCTCTGGGATTTTAACCTACCATCTGATCCTACAGTCTCTCCTAGAAGTAGATAGCACACTCCATGGACCTTAGCAAGTGCAGTATTTCCATCTGGAAAGCTTTGAGCCTTTATGGCAGGTCTCAGGGAGTCTTTGATTACAAGCCAAGTCTGCTGAGGTGACAGGTACAATTGACTTAGCTGCCTGAGAGCTGCCCCTTTAGATCCTGTTATACTGACAGAAGATCAATACTAGAGAGAGGTGAGTGTGTGTAATCAGCCTAACTGAAGTGGGCTGGAATCCTTTGGTGTGGATGTCACAGCAGGAAGAAGAAAAAAGAAGAGAGAAAGGCCACAGAGACACCGGGCAGCTGGAATGCCCTGTCCTTAAGCAATTTTAGCCCCTACCCTCCATCCGCACTGTCCGCTACTTCCTAGATTCTTCCTGTAAGGCCTCTGTTATCTAGGACAAGTGTCTGTATTCTTCAGCAACCATAGGTCCGATGATGACAAAACTCAGGTTCCTGGGAGACCCAAGACTTGGAATACTGAGCTTGGATGTGAAAAAGAACACAGTCATTCTGGACTCAGGCTCTGTTAACGCGTCTATTCTTATGTGCATAAAACAATAATACAGTTGTTATCAGCCACTGACAGCCACAGATTTTCCTTTCCTAAAATAACTCCAATAATCACGAAGGTTTGGCCATACCTCGCAACACATGAAACAACAGACTCAGACTGTCATGTTTCAGTGCAACAAAATGCAACACCTCTCCAGGACAAGGACAAAATCCAGTTTCCAATGCAACCCTGGCATTTTCCAGCTTACCTACAGATATGGTCCATACAGCAATGATTTTCAGAAAAGCCTTGGTTCTGGAGTTGAAGCGACTATGGTGGATGGGGTTCTGGATGGCGACGTAGCGGTCCAGTGAGATGGCACAGAGGTGCATGATGGAGGCCGTAGAGAAGAGTACATCCAGGTAAATCCAGACTGCACAGAGCTTGCTAGGCAAAGGCCACCGGTACCCTGTAGTGCAGAAGTTTAGCATCAGTGAGCAGCTTTATGCTTCCTTTGGTTTTTGATCTATACCCTGGGACAACTGTTTACAACTTGGGGATAGGCATAGGTAACAGGGAAGGCAATTACAAGACTTTCAGTATTTGAACAAGCAGCAAGTGGGCTGAACTATACTAAGAAGGCAGGGATAGGTGAGTGTAGGTTTGAATGTTTCTGGCCTTAGCAGAGGAGGAACTTGCTTGTTTCTCTTGAATAAGTCTCTTTCCCCTTCCCTCACCTGGCTGTAAGCCTTTTGAGCACAGGAGAGAATCTAGGCACTTTCCCTGAGGACTTTGAACTGCCAGGCTATCCCTACAACTCAGAAGGAAAGGTACAGTTCAAGGTCCCTGGCTACTCACGTGTCAAGGGACTTACACCAGCAAAGCTATTTTTATTTACCAACTTATCCAAAGTTTTGTCCTGAGCCCCTTAGTTAAAGTACCACTCATATCCATCTGTCATTTATCCACAGGATTGTCTCTAGAGTTAAGGTCCTTGTGGTTAATCCAATCTTAGTCATTCTTAGATTTGTCCAGTCTTACACAAGCAGGGAATTGGAGATGGTGTGACTAAATGGCTTAAAATCTACCTTCTAAATGTCTTTATTTGTAATACACAGTTCCCTAAAGTTTTAGTAAACTCAAATTTGGGGCATGTGAGAAACATTGAGGATGGTGAAAAAAAAATGTGCCGTGTCTAGTCTTGGAGCTTTGTCTGAGGGTAGTGCTCAGACTATAGGTGACAGCTACTTTTCTCAGTTGGCTCATTACATTGGGGACCGACCTCTGGCCATTCTGAGCCAGTAATGTTGGAGCAAGCTGGAACATGTGCATTTTTCAAAAACTCAGAAATCACACTTCTGACGATGATATCGGATTGTCTCCTAGTAACAACAGTCACTTGGGCAAGTGCCCCCCCCTTCAGTATCACAATTATCCAGGAGAACTTTGGGTCCAGTTAATCATGCTCTGGAGAGTGGTTAGAGGTGGGTCCTCAATATCAAAGGTTTTTTTTTTTTTTTTGTTTTTGTTTTTTTTTTTAAACTTCCCAGAGTCCAGTGCAGGAAGCTTGGCAGATTCTGTGCCCTCTGAGGAAGACAGAGGATGCCTAGATGCCATAAAGGAAGTGTCCTGGTTCCTCTCTGTGTGTTTTGGAGAGCATCAGACACTTGAGTAATCCGTTAATTGGTTTTGCTAACAGAATGGGGTGTTACATCTGCTTGTGAATGGGACAGGAAATTAGAAAGATCAGCACTTTCTTTAAAATGGTAGAGCTCAAACCAAGCAAGCCTTCATTTATCTCTAAATAAGTTCCCATTTATTTAGAGAATTTATCATTCTCTACTATGCTGCCCCCAGGGGTATTCAGAAAAGGAAACAGGCGGGACCTCCAAGCTTTCTGGTTCTAGTCTCAGCAAGTAGCTTGAACTGGAAGGATCTTATACTCTTAGTAGCCCCGAACCCAGAAACTGACTCTGCTTTTGGGAACTGATGTTGGCTGTTGCGGGGCGGGGGTAAGAGGTGGGAAAGGGGTCTTCCTTGAAAGAAATCAAGCCCTTTTTCTCTCAAAGTTTCCTCCAAGGTCTAAGAAGAAAATACTTGTGCAAGAGATTTGTGACTTGCTGGTTTGCACAGGCTCAAGGATGCCCGATAGAGTCTAATAGACTCTGGGTGGGTGCAGGCTGCACACCCAGAAGTTGTCACTAGGGGGCAGACTTGAGCTGATACCAACGGACCTGCTGTACTCACTACCTAAGTGGCTGGGGCTGTCTGTGCTGCCCAGCAGCTCACCCCGCCCATCTGCTGTGGTTTGAGTTCTTGCAGAGTCACCCCTCTTACCCGCAATAGAGTTTGCCCCTGAAGGCTGGTCAGGGTTTTAGGAAGTGAGAGCCCCTCCTCAATGGCTGAGAAATGATAAGCACATGTAATGCAATTATTCAGGTATGCAATTTGAATGGTCAAGCCAGGGCTGGCCTTTACAAATGAAAGCTGACTATTCCTGGCTTGTCTCTTTCCTTTTTTGAAGATTTTCAGGGCTAGGGAGATATGTTCATATTGTAGCCTCTAGAACTTGGCCAGAAAACCCTTCATAAAGGTTATCTCTAAAGCTGCCTGTAGCTCCGGTGACTCCTGAGTACATGCGCCAACAGTGTGACTATTATTTCCTTTGCTCTTTGTTAGGAGGACTTTGGTTCTATTACTCAATATTTGAAAGATTATCACATTCTGCTCCCCTATGAGAGTCGTCCCATTGTTTTCCGACTTCCTGAGAAGTTTGACACTGTCAAACTGGCTTGATTAAAAAAAAAAAATGCTTTCAATTTGTTTTCCATCCTTCTCCAAGACCAGACAGGAGGAGTATATGTGTATACATTTTTAAAGAGTTGAGGATATAACTCAAAGGCTTTCTTCCATATTAGCTTCTCTGGGCAAGGGGGGGCGGGCAATTAAAGCCAGAGTAATTCATTTATTCTAATGGAGATTCTGAATATTTTAACATTAAACCCATGCCAGCACTGATGCTCTCCCTGCAAATGTTCCAAGGTAATTGGAAAGGTTTTTCCATTCCATTAGAAGTGCTGAGAACTGAGTGACAAAGAAAAAACTGTTCTGTCTGGAGACCGGCAAATAAAAGCAAAAATCACATGGGCACAGAATGGAAGTTAAATTATACTCACGGTGCTTGGGGTTGCAGCTAATTTCTCTATAAAATTTATTTTAAAGCTCAAAATTCCCAATGATCAGGTATTAGGTTGTCTGGTTGTTGTCCCCCCCCCCCCAAGTAAAATAGAATTTTAAGACTAAAACAAAGCTTCTTGTCTGTTTCTCTCCTGAGCCCCCAGTCCCTCCGCAAACAGCATGCACATGCTCTTTGGACTACGCTGAGGGTGGCTGGCATGCTAATACCACTCACCATACAAGATGGTTAACATGGACACAGGCATGACAAGGAAGCCCAGCAGCATATCGGCTATGGCAAGTGACATCAGGAAATAGTTGGTGGCATTCTGTAGCTTTTTCTCTAGGGACACTGCCATGATGACCAGTATGTTTCCAGCAATGGTTAGAATAATCACTACAGCTGTCAATAAAGCAGACCAATTTTTTTCCTGGAGATGAAGAATGGAGAGACATGTCGGTGGGAGGCACCCTTCGCAGGAAATGTTGGTTCGGTTTTCAGCATCAATGGTCCAGTTCGATGCTTCTGAACTGTTAGCATCTCTGGAGTTGAAATCATTGTGGTAGAGTCTTGAGACACCGTCTAATTGCATTAAGGAGTTTGGAATTGAGCTCAGAGAAGTGTTGTCTTCACAGAGAATTTCCATGTCTAAGCCGGAAGTTGTAGTCGGCGAAGTGTGGAGAGACTAGCAAGTCACAGCCTTGGCTCACCATTCATCTTCATGTCCTGGCTCTAGGACGCGAGGTGGAGACCATGTGTGTCTTCTCCAGCTGCCTTTTCCTCGACCATAGTAAGAGTTACAGAAACGTGATGGCTCTTGATACTACCTCCCTTCACCGTGCTAGGAAAAGTACCGTAGAGCTGTAAATTCTCAATGAAGCAAAGGCAAAAAAGCAGCTTTGAGCTTTGGGGGAGACAAACGTGTTCCTGGCTACAGGAGAAAAGTTTTGTAACCAGTGGAAATCGGTTTCAGCTAATTCTCCGGTTAAAGGTGCTGATTTCACGAGTTTAGCCATCAGAAAGTTAAAACAGCATGCAATCTGAAATCGGTAGGGAGGGCTGTGTGCCTTCTGGATTAAGGAAGTCCATTAAAAACCCATGCAGTGTTAATCGCATAGTAGCTGGATATTCATGGGTTACCCTTAGTCTCAGGCGGAATCACCGCAGCAGCAGCGATCAAGAATTTCAACTCCTGTCCGTGGCTTGGTTGATGAAAGGAAAACGCATCCCAAAGAGCAGCAGAGAACTTTCCACACCAGAAATTCTCACGGCAATGACGGCATCGTGGCCAAGCGTGACTTCAACAAGAAAGAAAATCCCTCAGCAGTAAAAGACAGCACCCTAAAAACTTACGTTCCTTGTCGCCAGGGTCCGCTATCCTGTGATTCGCCTGTCGCATGGTGGTGACTGAGCTGGTGTGGAATCCCCTCTCCTTGAGCTTCCAGCAGCATAAGATGATAGTAATTTGATTTCTGTTTCTGCTGACTTCCAAAACTGCATGCCAGTTCCAGCAGTTGTGAGGTTTGTGCTGGTTGCCTCTGGCCACTGCTCGGCTCTGGTCCTCCACCCCAGAGAGGCTGCTCCTCGGCTCAGCAGGCGCTCAGTGAGGAATCAGTCACCAGGGAGCCCCCAGCAGAGTCACACAAAAGAGCTGCAGGCAAAGTAGGAAGAACTGTCTGCACCTGCACCAAGAGGCTCCGGGGTTTCCAGGAGAACAAGCAGCTTCATTCCATCTCCTTCCTCAGAACTCCCTCTGTGTCATAACCTGCAAGGTGGCGACAGCCAGGAAGGGCGGACCAAACAGCATCCCCTTCCCCCAAATCCTTCTCTCTGCCACAGGTTAACATTGAGAACTTTTGCTTTAAAAAGAGAGAGAGAATGGAGACACAGCCTGCTGAATAGAGTCCTAATAAGGTGGGATACACGGTAGTAGTATTTTAAACTGAGGGGTGAAGAATGAGAAGAAAAGATACATAAGGATCTGGGTGCATCCAGCACTTCTATCCAAGGCAGTGGTGCTGTGCGCAGGAGGGATGGCTGACATTAGCGACTTGTTCAGAGGAACCCGGAAGTCCGTGGCGATAACTGATAAACCATTAGTGCAATGCTTAGTTAAACGTATTTAAGCACACGCACTATCATTATGTGTACGCACCATTTAACTAGTTCATTTTCTTTATCTGAAAAAAATGTCACCAGGAAGTAGCTGAAAACTTCATGTTGGAAAATGAAGGGCTTTATTTTATTCTTTTTTTTTTTTCTGGAAATGACAGTAATGGTAGGGGTACCTCATGTGCAAAAGAGGTCCCCTCAAGGAAGGCAGATGCAAACCATTACTTCTACAGATAAGAAAGTGGATTATTTCCCCAACATGAGGGGCTTTCTGGGGGTTCTGTCCACCACATTCTTCTCTTGTCCTTTACACTCCCCATTTAGCCACCCCCATACCTTCAAAATGTTGTCAGCCACCGAATTCTCACAGCAGCACCACAGCTAAATGTCCCGCTGTCTTCTGGATCCTTTCATCTGTGACCCAGGTGACCTTGTCACTGTCCATTCTGAGTCTCTCTCTTAAGGCTGCTTGCCACACATCCTCCTGGTTCATGGATTCATTGGAATTATGTTCCACCCAGACCTTCCTTCCACCTTCCTGCCTATCCTTCTAGAATCCCAGCATCCCCTCCCACCTCATACACATTTCTTAGCTCTTCTGTGTTCAGCCCTCAGTGAGGAGCTCTTTGGTTCTTCCTGGGCAGGGACATTACTCCTCAGATCACCTACCTATCATTAGGCTGCTGATCTTCAGCATCCAATGAACAGTCCATGGGAGCAGGATTGGAGAGAGTATCGGAGCCACAGTCCCTTGGTTCAGAATCCCAGCTTTGTAACACATACAACCCAACTCAGCTGTCTTGAGAGCCCAGCACTCCCCATTGTCAACCAGGGTGATACAGCTTTGTCACTAGGTTGCAGTGAGGTGTCAGATAACATGGATGCATGTAGGATGCTCTACACTGTACACTAGCCATTTTATTCCTATTAAAATTATTATTGTTTGCAGAAAAAAATCATTATCATCCTTTTGCCTACATTCCTCATCACTTCATTGAGGGGTACACAACTCCTTTCTTAGTTTGCTTATTTCTTGGGGCCCCTGACTTTTAGGCCTAGAATCTCACAGCCTTTCCATGGGAAGCCTGGTTGCAGTCTGAACCTTCATACTTCTGACATTTCCATGTTTGTGTTCATAGTTCCTTGAGACTGAAATGCTTTTATTACCTGTCTTTCTGCTTCCACTGTGTGAATTTCCCAGATGCAACTCCCAAGAAGAGAATCCCAGGTTTGCCACATGTTACCTCTGTGACCTTAAGTCTTTAATCTTTGCACTTGATTTTCCTCATCTGAATGGAAAAGAATAGGATCAGCCATATGAAGTTCACAGGGTTAGTCTGAGAGCTAAGTATGTTTATAGATTTACTGGGCATATTATAACACCACATGTTTTTAGTCTTATTGTTATTATTGAATATCCTTTTAGGGAACTTGCTGTGAACTACCTTTCCCTTTTGGAGGTTTAGACTTGCTCACCCTCTGCAGTCTTTCATTTGAATGCTAATCACACTGAGTTCAAGCCACACAAAGGCAAGAAGTATTGTATGTATGCCCTTCATGGTTGGATGCATGATTTTTCCTTTAAATGCACAGGAAGTTAGTGTTAGTCACTGTCTAATGTTCTTTGAAGACTTGGTGGCAGAGGTCTGTAATCTTAGCTGTTTAGGGGGATTGGGAAGAAGGATGGCAGGTTCAAGGCCAGTCTGAGGAAAAATATTAAAGAAAAAAATATTTGCACAGTTTTATGAACATAGCAATATTAAACACAATATATCTGGGCTTTTGACTATTTACTGATAAAAGAATGCAAGTCAGATTGGGTGGGAAGATATTTGTATTCCTCTATATTGTACATATGGGATGTTATCACAATATTTAAATATATGTATAAATATGATATATATTAATTAATTCAACCCTAGGTATTCTAAGTTAAACAGTCTTTTAGAATTTGTGGTGTGTTGGCAGCTGTGGTGGATCCTGGAACATACAGCCCAGCATGCCCTGCAGGACTGTAGTGTTCAATCTTACTATTGAGAAAAGTATTAACACATGACTCTCAGCTATGAAAATTACCCTCAGCCAAAGAGGCCCCTTCACATGTGGCCATACTGTTTGGGGGGGGGGCAATTCTCATGTGGTGACAGCGGTGACTCTAGTCTTGCCTTTCCCTGAAGGCTGGATAGCTGTCAGTGACCTGCTTTAGAGGAGCTCATAAACTCCTCCCCGACAAGCCTGCCCCTTCCCCCACCTCCCGCCAATGTTCCCCTATAGGTGCTGATCTGGGAGTCCCCTTCAGTAAACCCTGTTACAGGAGCCTGCCTGATTTGGCTTCCTGGGAACTCAGCCTAAGACTTAACTTTCCCAACTGTGTTTTAATGTTTTGTACATCCAATGGATGAACCTGCTCTACAGAAAGAGCTTCTTTGGCCTAAACTTCTGGACAGTGGCTGCCTTGTTTGTCAGAGAAATTTGAGGCTAACAACTCAAATCCATTATTATGTGAGGCAGAATTCTAAACTGATTGTGCCTTCCACATGGGGTGCCTGTTATAACTAGTTTATTTTGAATGGGCTGACAGAGAATTATTGCTTAAAATTTCTTTAAAAAGTTGCTGGAGTAGCATTGGAAACCCTTGCTGGACTTTTTCCACATACTAAAGGCACTTGGTTCCTGAAATATTAATGCTTTATAGATGTTAAAATATGTAAAAATTCTGTGAGTAAATAAATCTGGAACACATTGAATCTTTATAGCCTCCTCTAGCATTTTACAGGCTGTGGGAGATCTTGTAATAATAGAATTTGCTTCTGTTTATCTCTTTTTCTCCTCTCTTCCAAAACATTCACTGTAGGTCAATTTTATTTTCTTTCAAAGAATTAAGTTATATTTTACATTCATCAAATATAAAGATCTTAAATATGTAATTCAGTGAGTTTTGAAAATAAGTATATACCCACACAACTATCACCCAAATCAACAAACCTATTATTTCTGAAAGTTCCTTCATACTCAGTTTTGACCTCTGCTTAAGCCAGAAACATTCATTTCTTTTTACTCTGTAGTATGTCTATGAGTTTTATCTAGTTTTCTACTATAAAACTGGTGTGTGTAGGGGTGTGTGTGTGTGTGTGTGTGTGTGTGTGTGTGCGTGCGCGCGCGTCTACTGATGAGACCAAAGGAGGACAGCTGTTGTCCTGCTCTGTCATTCTCTTAAGATAGTCTAATACCACACCTGGACCTCACTGTTTCTTCCCTCTGGCTACTTGAACAGAAGGCTCCAATGGTGCTCTTGTTCTGCTTCATACCAGCAGCAGGGTGAAAGGTCAGTGTGCCTATGACCGGCTTTCATGTACGTGTTTGGGGAATCTAAACTGAGATGCTCATGTTTTCTCAGCAAGTGCCAGAACTGCCCCCATCTAAAAATAGATAGTAATCCAGTAAGAGTTTTAAGAATCTAGGCATGAATATAAACTGTATCTGTAGTTTGTCCTTTAAGCATTTTACCTTTTCAAGATGCTGCCAACATTAACCTCTATTCAATCAACCGAATCCAATTTTGTCCCGAATTGGCAGCATGGACTCTTCACCCCATACCCTTCTTTAAGAATGTGTCCTGAATTTTCCGGGACACAGATTTTACCATTGGTCTGAGGATGATAAAGACTATTCACAGGAGGTTTCTTAGTGGCATTTAATCTGTTGCTTTTCTTGGATACTACAATTTTTAGGCTTGAAATAAGCTAGCCCTATTTTAATTTTTTCTTTTATTTAAAAAATAATTTTTTCATATAATATATTTTGATTATAGTTTTTTCTCCTCATATTCCTCCCAGTTCCTCCCCACCTGCCCTCTTATCTGGATCCATAAGCTTCTTGTCTCTTATTAGAAAACAAACAGGTATCTAGGTAATAATAATATAAACCAGAATAATACAAAACAGTCAAACAAACAAAAAACGATGCAAAGAAAAAGCACAAGGAACACATGTAGACAAAGATACACACATTTGCACAAAGAAGAATCTCACCGAAATCCCAGACTGAAAACCATAATATATATGCAAAGGATCTATAAGATTAAAATATGCCCTTATATAACATGAGACAAAGAACCTCCAAAGGTACCTTTGGAGTTTGTTCTGTGGCTATTTACTGCTGGGCATGGGTTTACCCTTAAGAGTGCTTGTTTCCCCAGTGAGACTCTCTTGGAGAAAACTAATTTCTCATTTGCAAGTAGTTACCAGTAAGAGCTAGCTTCTGTGTTAGGGGTGGGGCATGTGTCCACTTCTCCTTGCAGCTCTAGTACCCATCTGGTGCAGACTCATGCAGGCTCTGTATATACTGCTGCACTCTCTGCGAGTTCTATGTAAAACCAGCATGTTTGACTACTGTGTATCTGGAATATAAAACTGCCACTGCCTTTATCAAAAGAAGCAAGTGTTTGAAATTAGTGACAGTCAAACTTTGAAGTTTTCCTCAGTGAATGTTTAGTTTCTTAACTAGATAACTGTTGAGTACTGTTATAAATGCTAAGTACACCCTTGAAGATAACCAGTTGCTTGCTCAAATACTTGATTACACCATGGATGAGTATTGGTTTGGAGGGGAAAGAAATACATTTGGCAATCCATGGCATATTGATGGGTAAAATATGACACTGGGTGAGATCATAGGAAAAGCTAGAGACAGGAAAGAGAAAAGAGCGGAGGGCCGAGCTCTGGATTTTTCCAGTGTTTTGGGACAGGGAGAGACAAAAAAAAGTTGGTAAAGTGGATTGACTTTGAGTATCACCAAGTCTTTGCATTGACCTAAAGTCAAAGAAAGTGTATGATGAGGTAACATGTTCCTGATGAGTTCAGTATAATGATAATGGAATGCTAAAAACCTTGTGAGTAGCCAGCCTTCAGTGACCTTGTTCTAGTACAGTGCTGATGTAGAAATTCAACTGAGCGGGTTCAAGAGAAAGTTGGAAGAGATAGAAGCATTGGCAATAAAAGAAGACAGCTTTACAGAAAATACCTGAAGAGTACAGCAGAAAATATACAGAGGTAGGCGGAGGAATGTTGGAAGCCAAAAACCTTAATGTGGTAGAGCATACCTGTTATCTTGGCCCCCAGGAAGTGCAGGCAAGAGCATTACACATTTGAAGCACAGAGATGGAGAATTGATACTGAAATGGTGTCAGAAGATACTTATTATGACCATGTTCTTGGGTAGTGAAAAAGGACTGGACACATGGGAAAATGTAGAGCAAGGGAGATGGGACATGTTGATAAAGGTGGTAAAAGTCATTCCAAGTTCTTCATTAGCTTGGTGTTCTAGTTTTGGAAAATAAACGTTTTTACATACTGCATTCTGAGAAGGTAGTTAATAGAGTGATGCAATCAAGTGTTAAGAGTGAGGAACAACTTTTAGTTGGATGGTTTAGGACCATCTTCCATGAAATCAGGAGGAAGACATTAGATGTAGAGTTTTCTAAGCAAAAGGAGTCAGATGTGCGCTTCCCCAAGGTTAGGCTGGTCTGGAGTAAAGGCAAGATTAATTCTGAGAGCTGGGTAGAAATAGAAATTGGGGAAGTAGAGAAGTAAGAGGCTTGCAAGGTTGTTGGTCATCAATCATGCCAGTCTTGAGGGACTACAATAAATAGCAGGATTCTACTTGAAGTGCAATGCAATGGGAAGCCACTTAGGGCTTTAGGAATGATAAAAGCATAATTCTTATGTTAAGGTGTTACTCTTCTTCAGACTCCCAGGGCCTTTGATCCAATTCCTCTTTCAGTTTCTAGTGATCATTCACATTGCATGGAATGTTGTTCTTTTCTTCATCTCTGAAGTCACCCACTGCAAAGGAGACCTCAGATTTCCTCTATACTGTTGTCCTTGTTGGTTTCAAGAGTGAGATCAGACACACATACACACACTGCCTGGACCACACAAGAGTTTATTCAGGAGAGTTGCCAGGTGAGTACAGGGGCAGAGAAGCAGAAGAGAGAAGAGTCAGACTGCCACATGGCATCTCCTTTTAAGAGAAAGGGTGGGCACAAATTTACATAGCCACACCTAGGGGCATGCCCCTGTACATGGTGTGCTCTGCCAGTACCATGCTGGCTTTACCACGTGGCTGCTACATGCCAGAAATTCTTATCTCACGTGGCGCCATGTTGAGTTCACCACGTGGCATGCCAGGAATCCTTATGGTCCTTACAAGGAAGTGTTCTGTTTTTAAAGACTTGCACAATTTTATTAAGTTACCTTGGAAAAGCATATTCTTTCCATTTCAAGAGCCTTAATTCTAATCACACATGCAAAGTGGTACTTGGTTTTGATAGTAACACAGCAACAGGCTTGAAGGATTCAGATATACAGTTTAAAAAGCAAAGCAGGAGAGATGGATTAGCAGTTTAGAGCCCTAGCTGCATTTGCAGAGGACCTGAATTTGGTTTCTGGCACCTATATGATTCACAATGTCCTGTAACAACAGTTTCAGGGGACCTGATGCCATCTGGCCTTCAGAGGTATCTGAACTCAATTGGTGCACATAAACTCATGTAAGCACACATTCATACACATAAATAAAGTGCTTAACATTTAAATAAAGAAGCAAAAATATGTCACTGATGTTGGTGTTTTGTGTGAGATCAGACACACACCTTACCAGAGCCACACTAGAGCTTATTCAGGAGAGTTGCCAGGTGAGTACAGGGGCAGAGAAGCAGAAAAAAGAGAGAGACTTTCTCGTTGAGGCTCCTTTTAAGAGAATGGGTGGGTACGGATGCCTAGGGGCATGCCCTCTGTTTGCTGCGTGTTCTGCTGGCACCACTTGGCTTTGCCATGGCTGTAACACGCCAGGAATTTTTTTCTCACCCGGCACCATGTTGGGTTCACCACATGGCTGCTGCCGGGAATCCTTACAACTGAGACAAATGAAGGGCTTGGGACATCACAACGCTTAGATTCCGGTCTAAACCTACGGTAGGAGAAGAGGATCAGCCACACAAACATCCCAGCTTGTGAACGACAACTTACAGCTTACTGGTGACCTACCATTTACCAGGAAGGTTTGGCTGGACCTCTGTGGGTCACATGCCCATCTCGGAACCCATCCTGGCATCCTGTAGAATAGGTTTTTCAAATTGTCTCTGTCACTTGCAAACCCTTGTGGGGAAGAGCCTGGGAAACATGATCAGCCAGCTCCATTGGAAGAATGTGGAATGGACTTCTCCCAGATAAAGATACTTGCCCAGGCTGGTGAAATGAAGACTGTTTATGCTATTGGTGGGAGGCATTGTTTGACTTTTTTTTTTTTCAGTAAATGTTTTTATTCAGCCACACTGTCTCTGGAGTCTGAGTCATCCTTAGGTCTTAGGGGAAGCATACATTTATTTCAGGTCACAGTAAGAACATTTACTACGTTCTTCTGTTAGAGGTAAATAGCCCCTCCGGTCAGGATTGACCTAAAAGTAGTGTAAGTGTATTTCCCCAAATATCTAACTTATTATCAGCCATGACCTTGGCTTGGGAGAAATTAATGTATCATCCTCACTTAGATTCTCATTATTTTCCTACATGAAAACCAGAACTATTTGATGAAAATATTTGCTCCAGCTCAAGACCTTACTTTTTTGAAGCTATCAATTATTTCTTCAAAATTTGAGACTTTCTTACTGGAACAGATTTGGCCAGGATGCCAAATTTTGTTTGAGTACCAACTGTTGGGTGCCTCTCATGCTCGACAAAGGGGTATTTGAGAAGATTCAATCAGGGTCTGGAGGAAGCCAGAGCTGTCCACAGGATATATGATTTCTGTTTCCTCTTCAGGCTCACCAAAGTGCCCCTTGGTCTTGTCCTTGGAGCTCCACTCTGGTTTTCACTTATTGTTTAAAGGACTGTGAAGGCAAGTGGCAGAAGTCTTCTCTAAGTAAGAGAAGAGTGCTCTGGATGAGCTTTATCAAGCCAGCATCATGAAGAAAACAGGCTATGGGTAGAAAGAACTATAGCCAAAGAGAAAGAAACACTTCAGTGTTCAGAAGGGACATGTCTAACTTGCTTCTTCCACAGAAGATTTTTTTTTCTTTCAGAAGTATGACCTTGACCTAATTTAGCACTTTCCTTCCTTTGGAGTGAGTGGAACTATGGTTTAAAGGAAGTCCCAAAGGTTTGCAGGATTAAATGGGTAGACTGTGCTCTCATTTTTCATGTTTTTCAATGGGTTTACTAATGTGAGTTACTGTGAATACGGGAAACAGCAGGATGTGAACAAAGTCAAATTTGCACCTCATGAAGCTGCTTTTCAAATCTAAATGACTGCTCTTTCTGTCTACCTAATATTGATGACTCATACAGTTAAGGCCTCAGGACATTTTATAAATTTCTCAGATGGGTACTAGAGGTCACTGAAATGGATCAGAACATTGATTCAGTTCAGTTTCTCCTAAGACCACAGAAAATCTCTTTTCTTGTTCAACTGTCCATCTCAAATTAGCTCAGTTCCACTCTCCAGAATGAGGTGGTTGGTTTTATTTTGATATTTCAGCTGCCTTCTAAGTCCTAGGGTTAGTCTGCTGTAACAAGAATACCAGACACAAATGACTTAAGGGCAGAGAATATTCATTTTGGCTCAGGGTTTCAGGTGATTTATTGGGGAGTCACGTGGCTCTGCTGCTTTTATACTAGTGGATTTCCATATGATTTAGCATTTCTCTTATTTGTAGATTATTTTGTTTTATTCATATGTGTGTTTTGCTTACATGGATGTGTATGTATTATGTGAGTGCCTGTTGCCTTTAGAGGTCAGAAAAGGGCATCAGATCCCATGGGACTCGAGTTACATATAGTTGTGAGCTACCATGTGGGTCTTGGGGATAGGACTCAGATGTCCAAAAGAGTAACAAGTGCTCTTAGTCACTGACTCCTCTCTCTAGACCCACCTTTTTATTTTATTTTATTTTTTTATGAATAGAGTCATATTTTTTATCTATGTATACCCTTGTTCAAATTCTTTCCCCCCTCTCGCCCCTTCTGGTCACTCTCTCTTCTCCATGTCATGTTATTTCCTCCCCAGCAAAGGCAGGAGGTCCCAGTGTATCAGCATCTACTTCCAGCAGTTTCTCTTTTCTCACTCCAACATCAAGACTGGGTCAGGTGTTCCTCTGGAGGGAGTAGACCCATCTTTTTAAAGGAGGTGCTCATAGCTCAAAAATTTCCACCTTGAGCTGCCTTTGCTGTATCTAAGTTTTCTGATTAATTATGCCTTTGTTTTCATTAGTTTGTAACTGTTTGACTTTTCTGCCAGATTTCTTTGACACAGTGATCATTCTAGGGCGTATTGCTCTAACTTTGCATATGTGTAGTGCCTCATTCCAGTCTGACCTGACATGAAGAAGTAACTGCTGTCATTATTTTGTGTTAAGGCTTTGCTTCTGGCTATACTTTCATATGCTTTAGAGAAAATTCTTCGAATTTCTAGGAAGAATGTCTTAGAGGAATGCTATGTAAATGTCTGTCAAGTCCGCTTGATCCATGGCACAGTTGAAATATTAAAATTATACACACACATCCACAATTGTTAAATTTTCTTGATTCATTGATTATTTTTAGTAGTATATACTGACCTTAACTGTTATTTTTGGCTTCAGACTTATTTTGTCAAATAACACACACACAATTGTTAAATTTTCTTGATTCATTGATTATTTTTAATAGTATGCACTGACCTTAGCTGTTATTTTTGGCTTCAAACTTATTTTGTCAAATATGCATATAGCTAGGACCAGAGAGATGATTCAATTGGCAAAGTGCTTTTCATTCAAGCATTTGAGAATTTGAGTTCAATCCCAGCATCCATGCAAATGGTGACCACAGACTATTCCTGTTATCTCATCACGTGAGAGGTAGAGACAGAGGGTTCCTGGACTCTCTGGCCAATGATTTTAGCTGACTTAGTAATTTCCATGTTCAATAAGACACCCTATTAAACTCTATAGGAGAGCCTATTGAATTATAGGCTCTCCTATAATGTGGAGAGCCACTTAGAAAGACACCCGATGTTAAACTTTAGCTTCCAAACACACATGAGTACACAAGCATGGCATCTGTGCACACACAAACACAAGTTAAAGAGAGATGAGTAGAGTCATGTTGGCTTGTGTTTAAGTTTCCATGTCCATGGTAAAGTGCTTGATAATATTGTTACTCCTGGTTTGTGTGCATCTTTGTCAGTGGATATGTTCCTGTGGACACTGTGTTCACTGATGAGTATATGTTCCTGTGAACACTGTATCCACTAATGATGTGTTCCAGTGAACACTGTGTTACTGATGATGGTGTGTTTCTGTGGACACTGTATCCACTGATGATGATGTGTTCCTGTGGACACTGTACTCACTGATGAGGATGTGTTCCTGTGAACACTGTATCCACTGATGATGATGTGTTCCCGTGGACACTGTGTTTACTGATGATGATGGGTTCACTGATGATGATGTGTTCCAGTGAACACTGTGTTACGGATGATGATGTGTTTTTGTGGACACTGTATCCACTGATGTTGATGGGTTCCTGTGGACACTGTACTCACTGATGATGATGGATTCCTGTGGACACTGTGTTCACTGATGATGATGTGTTCTTGTGATGGACACTGTATTCATTGATTTTGAGCCAGAGATCTGGTCTGCAGCTTCCATTTACCTTTACCACTACTGACATAAATTTGTTAATTCCTGTAATTTTGTTTATTGTTTTCCTGTTTAGTTCAATTACTACTTATTTTTTTCCATCCATACTTACATCTTCAACTTGCTGATTTACTGATCTGGGCGTGACTAATTCCCACTCCTTGGCCTACCTGATCCTCTTTCTCTTACTGTAACTGAGATTTTCTTTCTTTACTGTGTGTAGATTGACTTTAGGCGTCTTCTGCAGTCCTGGTTTATTTGGTATGAGTTAATTTAGTTTTAGCCAGTCTTCATATGTCTCTGACAAGAAAAAACCAAACAACTTCATTGGAGATAGCAATCTTGTTTAGCAATTGTTTTGTTTCAAAGCTTAAAATATGTAACTTTATACTTTTCTGGATGTTAGGGTATTTTTGGGAAGGTCTGGTATTATTTTGGTATGTTTACTTTAGTAAGTTGAATTATATATAATTGAGATAGGGTCTTATGTAGCTCAGATTGGCCTTGAACTCATTGTCTAGCTAAGAATGATCTTGAACTCCTCTACCCACCAAGTGCTGGAGTTACAGGTCTGTGTAGCACTGTGGCTGGATGGTAGTGTCTTTTTTTTTTTTTTTTTTCCCCGCCCCGGTAGTGTCTTAATATTACACTTTGACTATTTTTGTTCTGATTTGATTTTGATATGTAATATGCCTATAATATACCATGGAGAGATTCTTGTCTAGCCATGTCTACTTGAGTTTCTAAATGCCTCTTGTGTTTGATAACCTTTTCTTCCCATAACTTTGGGGAAAGTTTTGTTATAATTTCATTGACTTGATTTCTCTGTCATTCATTTTTTTTAATAACTCCTATTCCCTTTTATCCCATGGACTCTTAGAAGGTCATACTTAGTTACTTATTTTTCCTCATTAATATGCAAATTAGCAGTTCTTTAATCTCATCTTTTGTCTGAGAAGCTCCTCTTCCTGCTTGCACTAGTCTGTCTGGGATACTTTCTGCTTTGACTTGGTACTTTGTTAGTTTTTAATTTTCAATATTTTCTTTCTGAGGCTCTTCATTTTCTTGCTAAATTTCCTGTCAGTGTTGCAGCCTCTTCCCTCTGACTTTCATATTTACTAACTGCACTGAGCTCCTTATTTTATTCTTCTGATTATTTTCTCTTGGAAATAATTTTCAGCAGTACACTTTGATCTCAACCAGAATCTTTAGATAATTCTAATTCTACTACTTCTCCTCCTCCTTCTCTTTCTCCGAATTCTACTCCCTCTCTTCCTCTTCCTCCTCCTCTTTCTCCTTTTTGACATGGTTTCTTTTGTGTAGCCCTGGACATCCTGGAACTTTCCCTGTAGACCAGGCTGGCCTCAAAGTAGAAATTGAACTGCCTCTGCCTTCCAAGTGCTGGGAGTTCTGGTATCTTGAAAGCATCATGTTACTTTTTTTATTTTTGCATTTTTGTGTGGTGATTGATGCATCTGTTAGTTTGGGTATTATATTTGGTTTTATTGGGGAATCATCTTAGTGAACAACCTCTTTTCCTTTTCTCATTAAATTTGTAAGTTAGCACACAAAGCAATGGGTCCCACGATAACACTTTATTCATGTGCCATGTGATGTCTTCACTTATCCCCTCTTCAGATCTCCTTCCTCCTTTCTACTGGCTCCTTCCATGCTTGTTCGCCCCTCTGCATTCTTAGAAGATACATTGCACTGCCATTTTTATCTACCATTTCTTCCATTCTTTGTTTATGTGTTCACTATTCTATACATACATAAACACGCGTACGCACAAACATCATTTTGTATCTGGGTAAGAGGAAGCATAAGGTATTTATCTTTGAATCTGGCTAATTTCATTCGCCATATTGATTTTCAGTTGTATCCATTTTCTTGTGTATATTATGATTTCAGATTTCTTTGTGGCTGCATAAAATTTCATTGCATATACATATATGGGTTATATCTTCTTCAGGTATTCATTTGTTGATAGTCACCTAGATTGGTCCGTTCCTGGCTTTTTGGGGAATAGTGAGATGATAAACACATATGTTGGGGAAGTTGGTAGAGTCAGTCCTTTACCTACATACACCCAGGAGTAGTTTACTGAGCAGCCTATTCAAATTGTCCAGTCTCAATATATATCTATAAAGTGATACAGCTCTACTAGAAAGATAGAGAAATGTACTTAAAATTGATTGAAGCCAAATACTGCTCTACCAATGACTATAGAGTAGCAAGTGGGGAAAAATATGTTCAGTGCTAGAAAGGTAAAATGTGTATGTCTGTGTAGAAAGAGATGGGAATAGAATAAAGAAAGTTAGAGCTAAAGAGACGGTTCAGTGGTTAGGAGCTATGTTTATTCTTCTAGAGGTTCAATTCCCAGCACCCACATAGAAGTTCAAATCTCTGTGCAACTCCAGTTCCTGGGGATCCTATACCCTCACATGGACATACACACAGGCAAAACACCAGTGCACATAAAACAAAAACAAGTTACTTAGAAAAGATAGAGGAAGGATAGCAGACAGAGAAAGCAAGAAGCAGGAAGGGAAAGAAAAGAAGAAAAATGAGACCAGGAGAAAAAAATCAGACTAGAGAAGAATAAAAGGAAGGAGGCAAGCATGAGCTAGAATGTGATTGTCCTCCCCACAAAAATGTGTCAACAATGTAAGGATAGGAATAAAGACACAGAATATGGCTTTACAGTCAAAACCACTGAGCACAGAGTTTGGAAAGGAGGAGGGAAGGAGGAAGGAAATGCCAGGTCACCTTTTGTCTGTATCCTCCAAAACTGGAGTCTTCAAAGTGGCCGTGTGGCTGGTAGGGTCACCCAGGCCCACCTGCAGACATGTCACCTATGGCCTAGCACTGTCTGTCACAGCTGTTTTCACTTTAGCGGCTCCCCTATGCACACTAGGGGCCCCTGCTGGTCATACTTAGCTTTGCAGCCTTAGGCTTGTCAGATTCTCCACACCCTGGGGACTCATGGGTTTGTGTACACACTGGTGAGGCTGATGTCCTAGTCAGGGGTGTATCACAAGGCCCGGGGATGGGAAAAAGTCAACACAGCACTAGAATCCACAAGGATGGGTTGATCTCAGTACTGCAAAGCTCACTTTTTATCGAATAATGGCTTGCATTCAGGATTTTCAGGTCTTCTGGTAATAAACCTCAAATAGGTGGCTCCAGAGGCTGTTCTTGTCACTGACTTCAAGGTCGGGAGTTCCATGACTCCACAATTATCTTGTGGGAAGTTGAATGCCAATCCATTTTGTTACTCTTTACCATCCAAGATCAGCCTCCTGTCTCCTCAGCTTTTTGACACCTGGGAGTGGATGCTATCCCTCTTCACACTTGCTTCCTGGGGAGCTGGTGGTTGATTCTCAGGTTCCCTAACTTTAGGTTTCTTTTTTCTTGTTATCACATCATCAGGGTGGCTCAGTCTTAAACAGCGGTTTCCCTCCATTATACCTCCCCTTTCCCTCTACTTCCTTCCTCATCCCTTCCTTTGTCTTCCTCCTCTTTCTCCTTCTCCCGTCTCTTCCGTCCTCTCCCCTCTTCACTCTTATCTGTTCTATGGCTTCAGTCTTCCTAGCCCGCAGACACTGATGCTAGAAGACAGTGATCAATGCAAATGCTGTCCCGTAGTTACTCAGCACCACTTATTGATAGATACCTTTCAGAGCCTTTTCTGTTTCAAATGCGATAAGAAAGCTCATGCCCTTCTCAGACCTACTCCATCCTGTTTTAAAAAACAAGGAGGGGAGACCAGAAAGGGGGATTTGTCAGCCTTCCTTTCTTCAATTTGCAGCCTTGGGGGGAGATGGATGCTTCGTAGAAGATCTGCAGTGATAGGCACATTCTCAGCCTCATCCCTCACCACTGTCTGACCTCCTCTGGATTTTGGAGTTCTTTGTTGATATGGCAGGTCCTGAATAGCAATATTGAAAATAAGGATTGAATTTCTTTCTAACTCATTGCTTTTTTTTTTTAAATTATACCACTGAAAGAAAAAAGAAGCATAATGTTCTTGTTTATGTTTTACATTAGAAGGGATATTGCATTGGAATGAATCACAGTTGAATTAGGTGCATAGTTGTTCTTCCCCTATGCCTTGTATCAAGGCTTTCTTTTATTATTTTAAGGTTTTGATTTTATAGTTTTAAAGCATATGAAAATAAGTAAGATCTGTGTTCAAACATCAAGAAGCAGAGTCTTTAAAACATTTCAAGAAGACAAGTAAGCTGTGAGTATTTTAGGAGACTGAGTGTACAGCTTTCAATTATCGCCTTGAGGGCAGATACCTTCCTGAGACCAGGATCAATGTGTATTCTTTACAGTAGGGGTCAACACACGATGGCCCACAGACTACAACTTGCTATTTTCTGTGATGTGTTTATTAGAACCCAACCATATGTGCTCACTTATATATTACCCATGATTTCTTTTATGTCACAATGGCATGGCTGAGTCATCATGTGTTGTATAGCAATTTCCTTCAAGATAAAACCGTCCAACCCAGAAGGGAATCTTGTTAAGATACAGGATGTTGTAAGGGAGGTGAGACATTCTATCCCAAAGGGAAACGTGTTAAACTTCATGAAGTCTTTGGAATCAACAAGATAGACTAAGTGTCCTCCCTCCCAAAGCATATAAAAGCAAGAAGAACTTCTGAAGGACCCTGTCAGACCAGTGCAGCTATCTGGAAAAAACAGGCCAGCTGAAGAACCTGGAAAGGACATTCCCCAAGCTGTTGAGCTGCCCAAAGGCTATGCAGTGTTCTCCAGGTTTCCAGCTTTCATGAGCTCTCACTTTTGCTGGGTAAGCTTTGGTGATAAAATGTTGAGTCATTTCTGCTCTTGTACGTAACTCTTCACCCATATTCCCACATGTAACCACAATAAAACTCACTGTCACCAAGGGGGACCTTAATGACATTCTCCTTTGATAAACCATTTGTTTCCTATCTATAGATGTTGGGGCATCTATTTGTTCATGTCTGCTCAGGAAAAATGTCACAATGTATTGTGACAGCTGTCATGTGGTATTAAGCTTTTATAGAAAAATAATTACTGAACCCTGATTTATAATAATTCTCTATCACCTATGTAATTCTTTGTATTTCTTTCTATCCAGGTCACTCTGGAGTAAACCAGAGAAGCCTTCTACTTTCTGGTTTTTCCTCCCAGGAAGTAGCATGTGGGGTTAGCATATAAACAAATCTTTGCTATTTTTTAGATATAGACCATTTTTAGTAAGTTATTACTTTTTGGAGAATGCCAAGAAATTTGAATTTTTAGCGAATTAGTAGAAATATGTAAGGTACTTTTCTGTACCCCCTCATTTTATATGTTTAGAAGACACTCTTGCAATCTAGTCATCTTTTGTGGTTAAATAGCTGTTTCCAAATTTTGTTATCATCTATTTTGAGGGTGATCATAACCCATGGCTTCTAGAATCATTTGCTATTGACCCTAGTAGCCAAAGGCTGTAAAAAAAAGATTATGTGGTATAAAACAGTTTTATTTATCCACACATTCTTTTCTCTTCCATTCTTCTTGTTGCTTTTATAACCAGATATATTTTCCTTTATAATACAAAATTATAGCCATTGTACCAACTGTATGTACTATTCTAAAATTGAAAAATAAAATTCAGTGAAAGAAGCATAATTTTTGCCCAGAGAAACAGTAATACAGCCTATAGGCTGTGCTGTGAAACATACCAGAAGGATAATTGTGATTCTTTTTTTACAACTATCCTTTGTAAAGTACTTGTGGTATTTTCTTCTTTCAGTCCTTGATCTTTTAACTCAAATACAAAGACTGTTCTTGCATTGTATATGTGTGCGTGTGTGTGTGTGTGTGTGTGTGTGTGTGTGAGAGAGAGAGAGAGAGAGAGAGAGAGAGAGAGAGAGAGAGAGAGAGAATACTGCTGGTTGCTGGTGCATTTTAAGTTTTGCTTATGTGTCTCAGATTTCAACTTTTGTTTCTGGAAATCATCTCTGAATATTCTGAAGCCCAGAGGAGAAATGAGGAGTAATAGCAGAAGCTTCTACTCGGTGAACTCTTCACTGCAATGTGGTGGACACTAATGTACCAGGTCCTCCTGCAACATCCAGTAATAAGATGCTTGCAAATGGAAACACGCTCTTGCTGATTTCCATTCAGCTTAAAACCGTTCAGTACCTTGACAGGAGTTCTTTTCTCCTGTAGCACTTCAATCTAGCTGCTGGAGTTTTATCATCATTTACTCCAGTGACACATATGTTAGTGACACCCCACTGAGGCCAGAATATAACTCTGGATTGTTAACTACTGTGACACAGTCAGGTTTCTTTGAGATGTCATATTGTGCATTACTGTTATGGTTTCTGGAGTTGCTTGGCTGTCTGGTAGCTTATTTACCACCTACCATTGCTTGTCCACCCCAGAAAAGTATGCAAATTTGGAAATGGAACTTTCCTAACTCTGAAGTGCTATGGATATTTTATTTTAGTGTTTTTCTATTGGATGATACATCCTTATGTGCCTTTACTGCATTAAGAATAGAGCAGCTGGTTTTGTACAAAACACAATCTTATTGTAGGGTCAAAGAAGGCAGATGCATGGATGCTAATAGAGTCAAGTGCTCCATGACATCCCACAATGCTGGTGACAGTGCTGCGTGGCAGGGAAGATGAACTCTGTGACACAGATGCCTCTTGAAAAGTAAAGAGATGTGCCCACGTTTGCATCATAGTCCATTGGCTGTACTAGATTTCAGCGCTTACCTCTGCCAGTACCACTCATGAGTGTTGTTTTATGTTAGAACAATGTAATATTGTTTAAATATCTTTTCTGCATTTTATATAAGGATGAGCTTATAAATAAGTATATGCATTGCTCAATGGTACTTTACAATTAATTATGCAAACACACTATTTCTTTAATTTTTAATTTTATTTCTTAACAAAATAAAATATAAGATAAAACAAAAATAATCACATCAGTTGGACAAAGCAAGGTCCAGTTTCTAGCTGGTGGCATTACTGAGAGGTTCCTAGATTATGAGGGCTGTAACTTCAGCAATAATTAACCCATTGATGAGTTTGTAGTTTACAGGGCTTTTGGGAGGCAGGGCCTGGTAGGAGAAAGCAGATCACAGAGGGTAGACCTTTGAAGGGGATATCTTGTTGCTGGTCCCTTTCTGTCTGTTTCCCAGCAATCTCTGATGTTTCTGCCTCAACTCAAGGCTTAAGCTAAGGAACCAGTAGGTGGGGCTGGAACTTCTGAGTCCAGAATGACCCTCCTATGAAGTTATTGGTTTGATTCTTCACATATCACACATAAGATGGTACAGAAAACAAGGTCTCTAAATTGTAAATTATTGTGTAGATTTTTGGGACGATTCTCTCATTCCCAATAGTGTCCATTCCTAGCACTTGCCTGAAAGAAAAGGTAGTCTCAGAATATTCTCAGTATCATGTTAAGAGCTGGGAGGTACTTCACTTAGACTCCTTTCTCCATTTCACACAGATGAGGCCAGACTTCTGCACATAGCCTACACCATCTCCTAACATCCAGTCACCACAGTCATTCTCAATTGACTCAAGCTCAGCTCTTGTCTATAATGAAGGCAGTTACTCTCCTGCTCACCTTCTCCACTCAATACTACCCTGGCATTCCTGCTTTTACCCCACAGGCTCTGTCTGCAAAACACCCACAGACCTGCAGATTCACAGCATAGAGAGTGAGCCATAGCTGTAGTAAGCCCATAACTACACAAAATCTTATGATTGTCCGTGGGAAACTAGCAGAAATTATTCTGTGTAAGGTAAAACTATTGAAGCTACTCATTTAGATTTTATTTGAGAATATTGCCTTTGAATAAGACACTTTTTGTTTTTTAAGAAGAGATTACAAACATCTTTTGCTTTTGAGGGTAGATGGATGTACTGTAGGGAAGCAGGGAAGGACCAGATTCAGGCTGGTCCACATAGCCTAGGGATGCAAATTATCACAACTCATGACTTTACTGAAAAACAATGTCCTTTTAATTTGCTTGTGCCCCTTGTTTTCTTAACTACTGAACAAAGACTAATATAAGGAAAGTGATGGAGACTTAAAATGACTTGATTCAGCTACCAAGAACCAAGTCTACAGATTTTTTTTCCCACTGTAGGTGGGTTATCTTGATGCTTGAGGAGAAATACATTAACATGGACAGATGTATTATTCATAATTATGATGGCTAATTGTTAATATGAATATTTCTGTACATATTTATCCCTGCTATATCAACCTTTAGTGTTCTAAGGGGACTAAAACTAAAAGGAAACTGACCTGTGGTAGGTCTTATATAATTAAAAAAGTTTCTAGAGCAGTTTTAGGTTTTATTATTTCTTTGTGACAATTCAAGATACAAAGACAATGCATTGCCATTACACCAGTGCCTTCCCCCACACCCCAGTACCTCCTCTTACCCATGCCTTTCTTGTGTTCTTTTTCAAGACACTTTGATCTCTCCAAATAGACCCACTCTTTATATATATATATATATTTTGACCAACTGAGTTTAGTTATTCTATTGTCCATAATCATGAGTAGGGGAGTTTTGTTGGAGCAGGGATGGTGGCCATACCACCACAGACTTTGTCACGCCACATGATTCTCTGGAGCTTTGTCATGAGTTATTTTTCTTGTGAATATCAACAGTCATTTTTTTTAAATCACTAGATTATATTCAGTGGTGTAGCTATACCACAGGATTTATTTTATTTTTTTTTACTTAGTCAAGGAATATAAATTGTTTCCACTATTTTGATGACATAAACAAGAGATCCATAAATATCACTACAAAGGCATTTGCATGAATGTAAATTTTTACTTCTCTGGAATTAATGCCCAGAAACAAAATGGCTGAGTGAATCCTCCAGCTCTGTGAATAGCAGCTGTACACTTTTTATTTTTTTCACTCACACTAGCATACTCTAAGAGATGTATCTTCTTTACATTCCCAGCATTTGATCTTTTCTATGCTTAGTTGGATAGGTATATAGTGATGTCTCTTTGTGCTTTGAATTTCCCATTCTCTAATATTTAGTGATACTGGTCACCTTTTCACTGTTAATTATGTTAACTGAACTGTCTTTACCTATTTTGCCCATTTTGAAATTAGATTTTCTTAAAATTATTGCGTTTTGAGTATTGTTTATTATATTCTTGATAGTGGTTTTATTTGCAGTTATATAGATTACAAATATGTCTCTCACACTATAGTATTTCTTTTGAGATTTTACATAGAACTCACTTATAGAACAAAAATTTGTAATTTTGATGAAACTCACAATTCAAAAATTTAAGGATCATGATTTTGGCAACATTTTAAAGCAGTTTTTATGGCCTTTCCTTGACTATGAAGCTATTCTATTTTCCCTGTTTTTAAGAGGCTTCACAGTTTGCCATTTTCCTGTGATAGAATTTGAGCAATGCTTGCTTAAGGTGAGGTACTGCGTTCGTTGTCTGCTGATCCTGGGTGTTTTACACTGTTAATTAAAAATGCTACAGCTCCTGAACTGACTTGTTTTTACTGCCTTTAGAACATTTTTATATGAATCACCTCTGAGTTCTGTCATTATGAATCATTGCTCTAGGATAGAACCCAGTAGGTTTAGATCTTTACCTTTATCCCATAAACTGTCTAGCATCTCTTCCTTCTTCCAGAATGTTTTATAGAAATTCCATCACACATGCTATTAATATTTATTTATTATTAATATTTATTTATTTATTTTTGGTTTACTGTAGTGGGCTAGAATGGTAGAGTAGAAACTCTTGCCTGTATTTGCCATAGTTAAATGTAATGCTAGCTGTAGATGTTTGGTAGGTGATTTTTATCAACTCATAGTCATTGCCTCTTACTCCTATATCTTGAGACATTTTAAGGAATCAACAATGGGTGTTGAAGTTTATCAAATGTATTTATTTCTAAGTCAGTTGATATTATTTTGTATTTTTCCCCCTTCAGTCGCATAATAAGATAGATTACATATAACTAAAATGCAAGAGGGGGCTAGAGAGATGGCCCAGCAGTTAAAAAAATAACACACACAAACAAAACCACCGAAAAACACAACTTCTGTTGCTCTTGCAGAGGACCTAACTTGGTTCCTAGCATCCACACTGAGTACCTCACTACAATCTATAATTCAAGTGCCATGTGACACAATGCCCTCTTCTGTCCTTTATACACTCTTGCCCATGCATGGTGCACATACATACATACATATAGGCACAGACATACACGTAGAAGAAAAACTTAAAGATAAAATCTTCAAGAGTTTTGGGTATGAAGGTAATCTCCAAGCTCTGAAATAATTCTAATTTGATTATAGAGTATTAATTTTTTTGAATCAATGACTTATTTGTAACATAAAGAATTTTTCTGTTGGTATTTATGATAAATATTCTGTAGGTAGTTTTTAATCATTCCTGGTTCTTTTTTTTTGTCTGGTGCTGGCTTTGAGAGAATATTTATGAGTATAGAAATATTTTTCTATTTTACTGGGAAAGATTATACAATGTTGATGTTGAGTCTCCTGTACATATCAGATTCCTAGGGTTCACGTGACCATGAAACCATTTTAAGATTGAAGATGATCATTTTGAAGAGTTTTAAAATTAAGAATTTATTTCACATTAGACACACTGGAGTGGTTTGTATTTTTCAAATAATTCATATATTTTATACAAATTTTAAACTCATAAACCTGTTTATAATAGGCAATCACCCATAGTTTCTGGTGTTGTTAATTTGTGTCAATTTCTTTTTATTATTTTTTTTTGGTATGTTTGCTAGAGGATTTTCAATCTTCAAAAACTCTTTCAAAGAACATTGTCTCATGGATTTTTTAATAATTTTTTTCTATTTATTTCTTTTGGTTTGTGATCATTATTTTTTCCTTTAACTTTCCTTCATGTTTAGTTTGTTACTCTACCTTTTTTAAATGTGAGAGTTCATGTTAAAGCTCCCCCACCATGTATGCTCTTACTTCTGTGACACTTTCCTGTTTGCATTGCTTTGGTTGCATCTCATGCACTCTGTTATCTTGCTTTCTCATTCCAAGCATTTATGTGCCCTTAAATATGACTTCAGACGACTTCTTTGGCCAGTGGACTGTTTTAAAGATTGCATATTTTCCAACTATCTTCTGTCTTTGATTTCTACTTTAGATCCATTGAGGATGTGGTGATATGCCCTATGATTTTAGTTCTTGTTCCTGAAGTGAATTTCACAGGAACAAGGTCTATCTTGCTTACAAGTTCCAACATGCTTGAAAGTAATACAAACTCTATGATGCATTCTGTGTGCCTGTTATAATGTTGGTTGGTGGAATTGTTGAAGTTTTCTGTATCCTTGCTGACTGTGGTGGTTTGAATGAGAAATGTGCCCATTGGTCTTTAGTTGGTGGTCGTGCTTGGGGATGCTGTGGAATCTTTTAGAGATGTAGCCTTGCTGGACCGTGTGTCACTGAGAGTGAGCTTTGAGGGTTTGTAGCCTCACTCTACTTCCTGTTTATTCTCTCCACTTTCTCTATAGGGAGGAACATGTAGTCAGCTAGCCTCCTGCACTGGCTCCCATGATGGACTTTTCCTCTAAAACTATAAACTAACGGAACCCTCTATACCTCAAATTGCTTTTCATCATGGTATTTTAACGGTAATAAAAAAGCAACTGTTAACATTCTTGTTCATTCTATGTTCTACAAATTGAAGAGAATGGAATAGTTTCTGTCTCTAATTATGGCTTCAGTGTTTTTTTCTTCAATCCTATAACTTTTGCTACATATAATTTTTATCTCTTAATTGGTACACATATGTATAGTGTTGCTATATCTTTTGGTGTATTGACTATTTTACCATTATGTGATATTATTTTGAATATCTGGAATTTTTTGCTTTCAGGTTTGTTTTACAATAAAATACAGCCACTTCTTACCTTTGATTTATACTCAAGTGACAGTTGTTTTTTTTATACTTTTTCATTTACCTTGCCTTGGTCAGTATATTTCAAACAAATTTCTGATAGGCAGCTTATTTCTTGGGTAATTTTTTTCAATTTACTTTACCAATACTAGCATTTTAATTATAATATCACATAATTTATATTCACTATATTATACTTATTGGATTGTAGAACTTATATCTCTCATGTTTTGGTTTTCTCTTTTTCTATATTTTAATTTTCTTTTCGTTTTTGTCTGTCCCACTGAAGATTACATAAATGACCTCAGGCTCATTTTTATTTATGGAGGTTATTAAAATGCATCTTTTTGATTCTTTCAATAGTTGCTGAGGCTATTATATAATAATCTTAATATAATTATATATTCTATATTATAGTTCTGATATCACAGTTTCATCAAGTCCAGTGAAGTATGGAAATTTCTCTTTATATTCTTGCCTCTCACTTTTTAATATTTAAAATGAAATATTATAAACATACTAAATGTTTCTTCTGTGTATGTTTATGACCTTAGAAGACACTGTTACATTTTTTCTATCTATCAAAACAACAGACAATTCAAG
>PVIH01002011.1:139052-207165 GCA_004025045.1 Sigmodon hispidus
TTTTTTTCCCCATTTTAACATGTCTTGTTTTCTTTGGTTGACCTGAAGGATATACTCACTGGCTATAAGAATCAAAAATCTTTTTCTTAAGTGTAGCTTTTGACAGGTGCTGAGTCTTCTAGCATCACTGAGTCCTGATGAGAAATGTACTGTTATTTGAACTGCTTCTTTCTTATAGACAAGCTCATGCATTTCTTGGTTGCTTTTCTTAGAACTGCCATGGTGGATCATGATGTGGATATTTTTGGGTTTGTTTGATTTGGGGCTTACCTCTTGAATTACAAAAGTTACTATTCTACTAAACTTGGGAAATTTGTAACCATTATATCTTAGATTTTTTTCTTTCAAATTACTCTTTCCGTTCTTTCCAAGACTCTAAATGTCAGGACCATTGGATGTCTTGATATGGCTTCATAGGTTCCAGAATCTCTGAGCATGTTTTATCAGCATGTATTCTCTTTTCAGGCTCTTTTCTGTTCTATCTTCTTAATCAGCAATTATTTCTCCATCTTCTCCAATCTGCTGTTGAAGTCATTTGTCATTCACTGTATTAAAAGTTTGACTATGGTTAATTTTTAGTTTCAATACACCAATTTTATTCTTTAAGTCTTCTATTTCTATGCCTCAACTTTTTATTTCTTTTTTTTAAATTCATATGTGAAACAATACCACTCTTGGACATATATCCAAAAGATGCAGATTTATGTGGTGATATATTGTATATTTAATAAAATGGAGTATCAGGGGAAAAAAACAGAACATAAGATCCACCAAGTAGGACAAAAGTTTACAATTTTAAGGAGAAAAATAAGGAGGCATTAAGAAAAACTAAAATTAAAGGAAAAAAGGGGTGCAAAAGGAAAAAAACATAATTTGACACTCCTGCTAATTTTATATTTTATGATTATAGCAATTTAACTTGTACAATTTGGGAAAATGATGGTTGGGAGTGGTATTGTTGTTGATGGTGGTGGTGGTTTGGGGCTGGTTATGTGTTTAGTGTGCTGTGTTAAAATAAAAGTCATGCCTGATTAAAAAAAAATCATGTGTGTGTATTTTCTTGTTAGAATATCCATATGCTGGCTGCTTTAAAAATCACTGCTTATCATTATGAGTATATGATCTGGTGTTCGTTCCTGTTTTCTGTGCCTTTTTAATTGTTGTGGGGTGATCACCAGAGAAGACTGATTGGACGTGGGTTTAAGCTGATAGGAAGTCTTTATTAGCCAGCCGATGACTATACTGGGTGTTTGGGATCCAAGTGCAGTCCTTTGCCTTTCTCAAGGTAAGCTTTTAAGCACAAAAACCATGTCCTGAGTTGATATACTTCAGTTTACAAGAACTAGAAGCAGAACTTCAGAAGCCCAAAAGCAAAGTTAGTACACTTAGAGAATTTCCTATAACTACAGACTTTAATGAATTAGGACTTTGTTTTCATTTTGACAGATGGTGATGTCTATGTGCTGAGTTTTACAGCCTGAATGGCATTTCCATCATGGAGTCAGTTGTGCTAAGATCTGGGGTCCTGTTACATAATCATGCTGAGCTCTTTCTGTAGGAAGATAAGGTGTTTTTTTTTTTTTTTAAATTGGAACTATAATTTGTACATTTGATTATGAGATTTTAGGTCTTATTTAAGTATCCTATTGCTGGCTTCTAGAAGTTTTTCTATAGTAAAAGGTATGTATGTACTACCTTGTTATTACCATGTGGTAAGTAAATGACCAGGCTCTCTGCTGGACCACCACTGACCATTATGATCCATCCATCCATCCATCCATCCATCCATCCATCCACCCATCCATGCTGTTCCTTACTGACCTTCCGTTGGGTCATAGGAGTATGACCTCCCTGCAGGAGACAGTGAATTTCTGACCATTCCCTGGACCTACTTTAACATCATACATTGGCAAGCGCTGGGTAGAGGCCTTGCATTTTCACTGAAACTCATGTGGGCCACTTATCTGTTGATGATAAACATCCTGGAAATTTTTTAGACTTCTTGGGTCCTACCCTGATAGGGCTTTGGGCACCTTGGTTTTTCTAACAAGGGTAGTGTTATAGGCTCTCCATTCAGTGTTCACTTGGTGGTGGTGAGGAAGCACAGTTTAGTCACTGGTATTTGACTGAAAAAGAGCTGTTAGTAAGACATTTGCTTTCCTAGTGTCTTCATTACTTTTCCCATTGCTGTGTTAACACACCCAACAGAAGCAGCTTAAAGGAGAAAAGGCTTATGTAGTTCAAGGCTGTGGTCTACCCTGGCAGAGAGGCCTGAAGTAGTCAGTCATATCACAGCCAGACAGACGAGCAGTGAAAGCTAGCTCATACAGACCCAGGCCCAGGGAATGGTGCCTCCTCTTGGAGTGAGTCTACCTGAGTAAACCTAACCAACACAATCCTCACAGGTGCTCTCAGAAGCTGCCTTCTAGATTTTTCCAGACAGATCCAGCTAAGTGGAAAACATTATTATATCTAGCTCACTTCTGCTGGCCCTTTTGCTAAGAATAAGCTTTTAGGGGATGTTTTTGCTCTTCTTGGGGTTTTTCAGTTGCTGTCTTCTGAGGTATGCCTTCAGGGATATATGAGGCCACAATAAACCCCCAGAAAAATTACCACTCTGTTGTGCCTTAGGAGAAGATAACTTGACTTGGATTTGGCTTTCCTACCACCTTCCAGAATTATCACATTCTATGTATGCATGTACACACACACACACACACACACACACACACACACACACACACACACACACTCTCACGTGCACACACACAGAGTAGGGGAACAGAATAAAGTCATCTTTATTCTGTCTTTCTGAAAGTACAAGTAATTTTACTAGAGGTTTGTGAAAACCACTCCAGACTCAAGGACAGAGACTGAGGAACCCCTTTAGGGTGAGTGGTCCACTTGCTTGTCTACAAGGGGGCATCAGGGATGTGGCTGTCAGTCAAGTCAGCTGGGATGGTGGAGCAGAGCCTTCAAGAGAGAGTTTTTCAGTCAGGGCTTCTAGGTGATGGTTTACTACACAGACTCCCACAGTCTCTAAAAACTATTTCTTAGTTCTGATTCATTTGTGAAACAAAGATGCTAAGGATTTATTTCTATAATATTGGAGTAGTTTAAGCACCACATGAAGAAACAGATTAAATATGAATAGAGGCAGGAAAATAGAATGAATGCTTCTCAGAAGTTTATGACAAAATTTTAAATTATGAATAATGGAGAGCAATAATCTTTCATAATAAGTGAGGAGAAGAAATACCATTTAACATGAATTTATAAAGAGGATAACTGAAAACATTTAAATTCCATATGCATTACTTACCTGGTAATTTGTGGTACAATTTATTAATCGAAGTCAACTCAGTAATAAGATGTTCATTACATATTCATGACAAACTTTCAACTGTCATTTTCTTGTCAAGAAGCCTGACATTTCCTGCACTGTTTGCGGTACCTTTTAGTGGTATTTAAAAAAATCAGATTTCTGTGAACATAATTGGCTTAGAGATGTTCTGCCTTTGATTAAAAAAAAAATCTCTCAGACTGAGCAAAGGGCTATTTTTTTATAACCTCTTCAAATTTCTAGTTACCCTGACTATTTTTTATACTACCCCCCTCAATTGCTCTTAGACTGCCTCTGGCATGTCCTCATTCATTAACAATTTATCTCCAGGGCCTTCCATTATCCAGACTGTAGATAGTGGGTAGACAGATGTGAGCAGCATGGAGTTAAGGATCTTCTGTGCATTTTCCATCCTAGATGAATGAGAAGATATAGACAAATATGCAAAGTGATACCCACGATTTGGCCAAATGACCAAAGTGAGGTAAAGGCAAAGGGGAAGAAGCAACAGAGTGATGATGGGTGCTGAGGAATAGGGAGAATGTAGGACGGTCAAGAAAGGCCTTTCTGAGCAGTTAATATTACAAATATTCATGATGGCAAGGAGCCCCTGAGAGTTGGAGTAAAGGCTTTTCCAGGCAGAGTCAAAAATGTAACACCAAGGTTTTTATGGTAAATTTAAGTCTAGCCTAGTAGGTAGACTAGAGTAGATGATGGTGATGGTGGGTGAGGTTGGAGAGACCTGTAGCCTGCACATTTTGGAAGGTTACACAGCTCTGCAAAGCAGCATGGGGATTCGCCTGAGTGCTTTGACCCCTGCCTGGACAATTGATTGGAGAATCAAAAGTACTAGGAAGAATTCCAGTGGACTGAGATTATTTGAAGAAGACCTTTCCCGAATATGAGCACTGTCATTTCATGGGCTGAGGTCCCAAACTGAATAAGAAGGAGAAAGCAGGCTCAATCTCAGCCTTCATCTTGCACTACATACTGAGCGCAGGCATAGCCTCATTTGCTGGCCGCCATGCCTTCCCTGCCGTGATGGATGGTACCCTCAAACTGTGGGTGGAAATAAATTCTTTTCTGAAGTTGATTTAGTTGCCTCTTTGTTACAGCAGCAAGACCAGTGACGCAATGCAGAGTTGAACAGATCTGGGACCAATTCTGATTTCTTCTGACTACCAGATAGGAAAGAAAACCACTTGCCCTTGTGAGCCATTAGTGTTAGTTTAGAGATAATTAAGAAATTAGGGTTGCTTTCCTTATACAGTTATTATGAGAATCAAAGCCACATAAAGACATTCTTTATAGTTCCAAAATTGTGAGAAGGGACATTGTGTACTTTGGGAATGACTTCAAAACACATTGCTTAAAATGTAAAAAAAGTGAGATACCACTCACCTTATGTCTTGATTTTTTTTTTCTCTAGACTAAGAAAGTGCCTTAGAGTGGGAGGCTCAAGCCACTGACTGCAGAGGTTTATTCTGATTATAGGCCCCGGGGGCTCAGATGTAGACTGGGAACACCTCAGTTCATCCTTCTGTCACTGTAATGCATGCCTGAGACAAATGGCTAATTGGGAAGAAAAGCTTATTTTGCTTTGGTTTCTGTCATTCTGGCCTGTGGTCGCTTGTGTTTGTGACAGTACAGCGGATCCCAGCAGAGAAGAGCTATTATTCTCAAAGGTGACCAGAAAGAAAGAAAAAAAGAATCAGAGTCCCTTCTAAGAATTCAGTAATTATACAGCTGTATTCCACTAGCCACCCTAGAATGGTTCTGTCACCTTTCAGGAGTGTCATAGGGTGGCTCTCTTAATAGCTGTGGGGGACACTTCAGATCCCACCTATAGCAATGAGAAAATGGAGTTGGTGACATATCCAGAGGTTCCCCCCAACATGATATTTTTAATAATTATTTGGGAATTTCATACACACTTCCCATTCCCCCATGTTCTATCTTCCCACCCCATTGCCTCCCAAGAAATGAAAAAAAAAATGCATCACCACCTCTAACTTGTCTTGCCCATACACTCACTGGAGCATGGTCAATCTCCCAGTAAGTTTTTTATTGGAACAATTAGAATTGTGATTTATTGCTATTTATTGTATTGTAAAAGATGGTAGAGAAAGTGGTGGGTTTGTTTTTTTCTTTTTCTGTAGAAATAGAGTACTAAATTCTATTGTGGACAGGTTTCTAGAACATTCAAATGGAGGTATTAAGTAAGTGGTTGACTGTATGAGCTTGTAGCTGGGGTGGAGCGCAGATTCGGAATGTCTCAGCGTCCAGTGGTTTGCAAAGCAGAGGGATTAGAAGAAGCAGTCAAAGGAGTAAGAAGGGGTGAAGAGAAGGTGACAGAGCCCTGGATGCTCTGGCGTGTGAAGTGGTTAAGATGAAGGCACCAGGTGATGCAGACAGTGAGGTAGAAAACAAGGCAGGAAAAGAAGTATTGAGAAATCCAAGCGGCCAGCTTCTCTAAGAGGGCTGGAATGTGCAAAACATTGCTTAGCAAGAACAAGGAGAAGAGAGTGAGCTGGTCATAAGATGCGAGAAATACAGCTTAGTCCATGACCTTGTTGGTGGGAGGATAGGGGAGAAGCTGGCCTGAAACTATTAGTGGGATGGGTTTAGAACAGAACGCTGAGACAAAATGGAGAGTCAGCAAGCAAACAGAATTCTGTCAGGAAGAACAATACGGAAGTCTGGCAGTAGCCGGAGGAAGATTGGGCTGGGGACAGTGTTGCTGGTGCCTGTTAAGTGAGGAGGTTAATGCAGTGAGAGGGGATGGATATGCTGAGACAGAAGAGATCTCTAGCCACGCTGATGTGTAAAAGAATAAGTTACCAATGAGAAGAGAGGAAATCAAAACAAGACAGATACAAAATTAGCATGAAATTGAAAAAAAAATTCCATTTTAAACTGTCATAGTTTTCAAAAGTATTTTCCCTACCATTTCTGTCAATGCATAGTTTCTACCTGATTCCAATACAGGTTATGTTATGTGAAGTGTGCAAGCATTGCCCCACCCACTCAGCTCAAACGCTGTCAGGTGAAAGGTCCGCTCTCTTTGGGTCAAGGGTTTCTAATGCCCTGCTTTTGTTGCACATCTGTAAAGTGAATACGGAGCCCACACAGGCTAAGGATGGAGAGTCCCCCTCTCCCTCACCACCGTGCACATAGAATCTCAGAGACAGACTTAGATGTCCTACAGAATTTCAAATGTAGATGCTAAATGATAGATGAACTGTTTTCTTTAGAGAGTATCCTGGAAGCATCAAGTATGAAAGAGTGGGGGTGGAGCCATGACAAGAAGCAAAGACAGGAGACAATTGCAGAGAACAGCATTCAGGTTCTGTTTATTCTCCTCATACTTTGCTAACTGTCTGAGCAGGTCACTCCCTCTGGCTTTGCTTCAGCCTCCATTAATTGTGCCTGGAAAGATCCTGACATGACTTTATATCACACAGTTAATAAAATGATGAGAGTTACAGAAGTTATAGCATAACACAATGGAAAAGAGCTGGGCTTTCCTATGGACTTTTATTTTTGGTGGAGTGGGGCAGATGTCCTGTGAAAGGTTAGTAAGGGAATATGTTGGTTGCATTTCCCTTCCTGACTTTTCTTTCCTCAAATTGCTGTCTTGCTCACATCTAATAAAGGACTATCCAGTCATGCTGGCTGTCTGCTGGTGCTCATACTTTGCTCTTACTGCTTGGATGTATATAAAATAATTGAGTCTTAGGACTGCACATTCAGGCTGTGTCTGCTAGCTGAGTGTGCTGGCATTCATCTTAGCAACCCACCTGATATTTTCTCATGGAACTAATGGTAAAGCTTCGGCTGATGAGAACAAGAAACTCTTCACCCCCAATACTGGCCAGTAGTGTTGGAATGTACACCAGCAACAACATGTACAAATGTGCACCTAAGGACAAACTTCTCTTCTGAAAGAAAAGAACCGTATGACATCGTTTTAAGCCCTGGCGCCTTTTCCCTGGAGGAAGAGAAAATCCACAGACAGGGCATGGAGATTTTATTGTTCACCTACAGAATTATAAAGGCTCTAAAATTTCCTCCTGGAGGTGCTGGGGTTAGGGAGAACTTCTAGGTGTGAGGGGCTGTGGTAGTCCTAAGAGGAGACCATTCCCAGTCTCTCTATGGGTATGGGGAAGCTCTTCTTTGCTGCTGCAAAGTAGAAGCTCAGAGTCCCGATTGCTCCCAAATTCTTCATGAATCCACGACAAGACAACCCACTCCAGCTTGTTTAGCTGCGTCTTAAAATCTATCTGCCTTTTTCTCTAGATACGCTGACTTTCTATCTCCATTTCTCACTACAGTCATTCTCTTCCTGAAAATCAGTTTCTGTGGCCAGGATCTGGGATAGTTTTAATAGCACGTGCCTGTTTATCTTTCTTCTCAAAGTACAAGCATTTGTCTTTGGTATTAAATTTGTTTCCATGACTGATTAAAATGGCCTCATTATGTCTGGACTGATCAGATGTAGTGTGTGAAATGATGCTATGACAGTTCTGGGTCTGGCCACTAGGGGGCTGCAACTCCTGCTTATTGTCTCCCTGAACGAGTGGTTCTCAACCTTCCTAAGGCTGCAACCCTTTAATACGTTCCTCATGCTATGGCGGCCTCAACAATAACACTATTTTCATTGATACTTCATAACTGTAATTTTCTATTGTTATGAATTATAATGCAAATCTCTGTTTTTTTTTTCCTATGGTCCTTTGAAACTTACCATCCACACGTTGAGAATAGGAGCTAGTCTTACACTATTTTAGAGCCTAGGGCCACCTTGTAGAGTCTAACCATCCTACTGAGGAGACCCTGGAGAAAGAGGCTCTGAGACTCTGTGAAGGAACTGAGGGTCTCAGCTTCACTCAGCTTTCCAAGCACCCTCACCAAAGCCACGGAAAGCTGCATGTAGACATTTTGGGGACTTTTATATTGAATCAGACCCGCAGCTAATTGAGACTCAGAGATGGAGGCACTGGAGCATGGGGCTCACAAGAAGTACCTGTGAAGCCGACTGTGCTGATACGCATCTGTAATCCTAGCACTCAGGAGGTAGACCCAGGGAATTGTTATGAATTCAAACCTAGACAAAGCTTATAAAGTGAGACCTAGTGTCAATTTCTCTTTAACCCCTGCCAATGTCATCCCATCATTATTTTTATTGCTTTGAAAGATAAGCTTATAGAAAAGAGTGAAAAACTATATAAAAAGCCATTTGAAAACCTGTATGTGTTGTGCATAACTGTTATCCAGCCGGTAGTAGGTAGTAGATAAGTAAATAGTTCCGATGTCTCTGAAGAAACTACTTTCTTCTTGAGACTTTGATTGCAAGCAGATTTTTAGCAAGCAGATGCTTCAAGTTAGTGGATATTGAAAGGTCTTTGAAGTAAGCTCAAAAGGACACTGTGATAGATTGTTGGGGGTAAGGAGTTTGATGGGCAGACAGATGAACAGATGAACAAGAGCCCCTGAAAAGAGGGATCAGGGCCAGAGGGCAGAACCTGGATCCTTTCTTTAGGCTTTCTGAAGAAGGGAATGGGGGATAGGTGGTGGGGTAGGGAGAAGTGGGGGAGGTTGAGGTGGGGGGATAGGCGGGGAGGGAGGGTAGGGAGAAGTAGTTTTCATCCCAAGCTGTGTTAAGAGGCAGGGAGCAGGATATGTGACCCCACTTTTGCTATAGACTCACTTCTTGAAGTCTGATGTGGTGGCCTCCCATACTCCACTTGCTGCTCCTGTCTTTCAGAAAGACTTGGCATTTCCTCACACCAACATCCCGCAGCTTCTGGAATAACTTTTTGTTCTATTTTTTTTTTTAAATGGTATATTTTTAAGGGGAGGAGAACTGAATGAGAGAACCACATCATGCCCAGCATGGTCCCAGTTAATCACATTTCCTGTAGAACTCTATCCTCTGTTTTTCTCGTCCACCCACCCTGTCCCCAACACCTTTGTACAATTCTTTCTTAATGCAAAGGGGTTCAGTTGTTTCCCTGAGCACTGAACCCCTGGGCTCCCAGACAAATGACTTAGCCTTAACATGTACCTTGTAGGAGACTAGAAGGAGATTGCTTAATATCGACTGTTTTTTTTTTTTTTTTTTTTTTTTGTTTTTGTTTTTTTGGGTTTTTTTTTTAGGACATCTCTTTTGACTTAGATTCATAGTTCACCTTCTCTAACTCCCTTTCATCTGTGTCCCCAGCTCCTTCAGGGCCAACCTAAGGCAACCTCTCAGGTGATTTCTTTCTCAGCCTAGATGTTCACATACCCTTGGCCCTGAAACCTCCTAGAACAGTGTAAGCAAGCCAGTATCTGAGTAAGCCACCACACTGGGATGCTTGAGATATGAGGGATTTGTAGGTAAGTGTTATTAGGTCAGATTCCTTTGAGTCAGCAAGTGTACAGTACAGGTGCCTTTTGCATGTGTGTCAGAATTCAGTCCAGCATACTATGTCTGACTCTCTGTTATGGTCTGAATATGTCTGCTTATCTCCTATATTCAGACGTTGATATTTTACCTCTTAAGTAATATTAAGAAATGTGAAGTTTGCTGTGAAAGACTTGGATCAGTGGTTAAGAGGGACTTTTGCTCCTGTGGACCTGGGTTTGACTCTCAAGTCCTACATGGCAGTCAAACAATCTATAACTTCAGTTCTAGGAGATCTAATTCCTTTTTCTGGCCTCCATAGTCATCAGGAAGACACGTGGTGGATTTGCATCTGTGCAGGCAAAACACTCATACCCTATTACTCTGGCAAGAAAAAGGCATGTTGAGTAGGTAGGCCCTGTGTTAGTGTTCTCTAGAGAAATAGAACCAATAGAATGTGTGTGTGTGTGTGTGTGTGTGTGTGTGTGTGTGTGTGTGTGTGTATGCATGTGTATATATGTATATATGTGTTGTGTGTATATATTCATATATATAATATATATATTATAAAGAGGGATTCCCTATTACCTAGGTTGACTTACATGATAGGGGCTGGATAGTCCAACAGAGGTTTTTGCAACATAGAGAGGCTGAGAACCCAGTAGCAGCTCACCTCACAAAGCTGGATACCCGAGCAGAACCAGTCTAAAGCTAAAAGCATTGATGATCCCTGGATAGTCACTGGCTTCTGTCTGTACTGAAGACCAAAGCAGTGTCAACAAAGGATGGCAGCAGCAGCTGGGATTGTACTAGCAACACATGCAGCATGACAGGGAAGAGGGATAAGGCACTGTGTCCTTGGACCTCTTTATATCTGAGCAACTCACTGGAATGTGCCATTTACTTGGAGAGAACCTTCTCCCTTTCTTACTACTTCCTGGATATGCCCTGCGTGCCTGCTTAGAGGCATCTCTTATTTAATTCTACATTTCATTGAGTTGACAATCATGACGAATTATGACAGTTCTTACTGAACAACTTAAGTGCCCATCCATAACCTTCTACTGGGAAAAAACCCATCAGTTCACTGACTAGATTCCATATGACAACTGTCCTATTATAGTCCTCATTACAATAGAAGGAGATATTTCCACAATCCAGTATGCCGGAAAATTCCAGCATTGATCCAGAGTTGGTTCCATATTCATAAAATCAGAAGGCATTGTGGTTGGCACCATGTAGGCCACAGTCTTGCTGTTTGCCATCAGCCATGTCACAAGAAAGTATATTATGAAGCCTCACATCCTCTCTGCCTCTAAGTTGCTCTTGCGGTTTTATTGCAAGAGCATTGGCAATAAAGGGCTGAGTCATGTCTGCGGCATCCCTGGTTCTCTGAGGCCTCATTCGTCTTGCCTGGTTTACTGAAAACAGTCAGTTCTTCCCCCTGTTTTTCCACTGTGTCTTTGTAAATGTGCTCTTGTATCCTTCTGTAGTCTACAGATGCTGATCTTGTCTCTTTCATGAAGCTTAAAGGGAACTCTTAACACTGTCAGAGAACTCTTGCGTGTCCGTACTGTTTGTCTTCTTGCCACTGACAAGGATGTTTGGTGGATCTGAGACAACTTTTAATTTCTAATGTCTAAATTGTGACATTCTTGATAAGGAGGCACAGACACACATGAGGCTCAGCTTCCTTTCTTACTCCTGGCCATGCTTATTGTAAGACTGTTGAATTAATTGGTAAGTTTTAGAGGTGCCGCATCTTTCTTGGTAGCTCAGACTTTTGATCTTCTGCCTCTGCCACCCCAGTGCCAGCATTGCAGGTGCATACAACCATGAGCAGCTTTGATGTGGTTTCTGGATGCTCGCATCTTTGCCAATGGGCCCTGTGGTTGTTAGCTATAAGCACTGTGTATCGGTTATTGTTACTGTGATAAAATACCTTGAGGCAGGCAACATACACAAGAAGGAGTTGACCGGCTGGTGGCTCCAGAGGGTTAAGAGTCCATCCTGGCAGGGAGACATATTGGCAAGTAGCAAGAGCAGGATGCTGAGAGAGTGAACAAGACTCTAATACTCAAAGCATGCCCCCAGTGATGTACTTCCGACAGCAAGGCTTCTCAAAGGTTCTATAACCTCCTTAAACACTGCCATCCATTGGAGACTAAGTGTATCTCCCCCTTTTCCAAGCCTGTGGGGACATTTCTCAAACTGTCACAATCTACAATGGTTTTCTCTTTGAGAAATTTCATCTTAGCTGGGCTAAAGTGCCGGAGGACCATGATTTGACCACAGTTCTTGTCAGATATTTCTTCATTCCTAAAAGAAACAATCCATTTCCTATGTCTGCTGAAGTGGGTTGGGTGGGAATTTGTAAGGAGTCTCTAAGACTTACACCACGCATCTGACCTTTTGTATCTGGAATCTTTAATCTTCACTGTGTGTTGCTCACAGTTTTATGATTCATCTCATAAGTTCCGTCTGATTTGGAGAAGTGACATTCCAGGAGTCATCATGACTTGGGGTAAAGTTGGTTTCTGGGTGTTCTAGACTTGTCTGTTTGGCAGTAAAAGTGGACATTTATTTTTGGTTTAGTGAGATCTGCCTAGATCATATCCTACTGATCCATGGCCAGGTCCATGATTAAAAACAATGTTGTTATAAATAAGGACTGACAGACCCAATACAAAACTTTAGAGATAGCCTGGGACCCTTTCAGAGCAGAAAATTCTCTAAAAAAGAATTTAGTGATAAAGAACAAGCATACAATGTGTGTAAATTTAGTTCTGAGAAATGAGAAAGCAGAGTGGGGGAATGCTCAGATGTCGTTCTATCCATAACCAGAAGCTAAAGCAGGCTGGCTGTGGTTTGGGAAAAACCATCACGAAAGAATGAAGAAAAACCCTTGATCTCCTCTCTGGCACCTTTGGGAAGCGGCGGGATATAAGAGGAGGAACCTACTGTGACATCTTCTGGTCCCTGAGGGTGTGCGCCTGAGATGGATGTTACAGTGCCAGCCCTGGCCTCCTCCTTCTGCAGTGATTGTGAACAGAAGGAGCTCCCGTCACAATAAATCCCTGCCACCAGTTTCAGAGCTTTTTTCAAATCCTACAGCAATAAAACCAATCAGTTAAGGACTGAATTCTCCAAAACTGTGAGACAAAGCAAACCTTTCCTCTTTGTAAGTTATTTCAAGAGTTTTGCTATAGTAGCAAAAAGTTAGTAGTCAAAAAGGCTGAAAACCTAAGCTTTTAAGTTATATGGACATGTGATAGAAATTGAGCTCTATTAATGAGTCTTTTTTTGGCTTTAGTGTAAAGGAAGATGGCACCCATGGAGGACTTTGAGGGGTACCAGGCATATGGTTCCTATCCTGATTGAGTTCCTATCCTGATGAACTATGACATGACATATAGGCTAAGTAAAGCCTTTCCTTCCCAGGTTGCTTTTTTGGCCTGGTATTTCATCGCAGCAGTAGTAACCCTAACAAGACAAGTTGGTACCAGGATAGTGGTGTTGCTGTGACAGACCTGTCCATGTTGTTTTGGGGAGGATTGTGGAAGGGCTTTGTAACTTTGGGCTAGAAAAGCCACTATGTCTTGAGAGCTCAGTGGGCTGTTCTGCTGGAGTTTGGAAGAGAAGAATGTTGAGAGCAATGTAGAAGATGGAGACCTGCTTTGTGAAGCTGCAGAGGGGAAGCAAAAATTGTTCCTTATAATAAACACTGGCATTCAAGGCTATAAATAAAAGTGACTTTAAGGAGAGCCATGTGTATGGGTGTTCTACCTGATATATGGTTGTGTGCCGTGTGCATGCCTGGTGACTCACAGAGAGCATTGGATCCTTGGAACTGGAGTTAGCGATGGTTGTGGAAGACTAGGTGATTGGAAAAAAAGAGCCTGGGTCCTTTGCAAGAGCATCGTGGGCTCTTCACTGCTGAGCCATCTCTCCAGCACCCAAAACCTACACATTTTAAAACATTTAGATCTAAATTTAAATGATTTAAATCTTATACCTAAAAAAAAACCTACTCAAAACATTCATATTAAAAAGACAATTACATGTTTCAGAGGAAGAGTGACCTTTATCCTCCATCTTTTCACATAATTGCCTTTGGAATTTAGTTGACAGATTATGGAACGTTTTCATGACATTTATAGTGCAATGCTTAGTCAAATAGTATGTTTGTGACACAGTGTTATATATATATATATATATATATTTATATAGACTAAAATATTGGACTAGACTACATGCTAGCCTATGCCATGACTGATACAAGAGTAGAAAGAATCTAAAATAATTTTTACATATTCAACATTGGGATTTATGTGTTATCAGAATTTTCCCATGTTTATAAGTTGGAAATGTTAAAAATATCTGAAACATTATTCATTTTATACTTTCATAGCTCATTGTGGATCTCTAAAAGTCATGTTGCTTTTTCTATAACTACAAAAACATTTAATACGCAATAAAATGACAGATAATTATTGAATAACATCGAATACCATTATCTCAAAGATGTGTCTTCTGTCTTTCTTTACTTTTCAAGTCAGGAACCAAGTAATATTTTCCCCTTGTTTCTGTGATTGTGTTTCCTAAGATTCTTTTCATTTTTACTGATTCCAATTCCTATTTTTTTTTTAGTAAATTTTTTTTTACTTAAAAGTTTTTTTTTTTCTCATATCACCACTGCTCTCCTTCTCTGGGAGTCCTCCCTCAGGCCACTCCCCCATCTATTCCCCAGGGAGGGCAAGGAGTCCCAAGGTGAGTCAGTTCAGTCTGGCATATCCAGTTGAGGTAGGTCCCAGTCCCTCCCCCCAGTATCAAGGCTGAGTTAGGTGTCCCTCTGAAGGGAATGGGCTCCTAGAAGCCAGTTCCTACACCAGGAGTAAACTCTGGTCTTACTGCAAGAGGCTCCACAAGCCATTCAACTGTCATCTGCATTTGTAGGGTTTAGTTTCTTTCCATGAAGGTTCCTCAGCTGTTATGTCGGAGCCAGTGAGCTCCCAATAGCTTAGGTCACTCATCTCTGTGGGTCTCCTCCTCATGATCCTGATTCCTTTGCTCATATCTCTCCTCTCTCTCTTCAGCTGGACTGGGGAGCTTGATCCAGTGCTTAACTATGGATCTCTGCTTCTGCCTTCAGGAAAGACTCCAAAAAATAGTAGAGAGGGTGCCTAAATTGGCTTTCCCCTATAATCAAATGAATGACCACACTAGTTGTTGTTACAGAACCTTCATCCATTCCCATTTTTAAATGACATTTTAGCATATTGAAGCATTTGTATGGAGACATGTAGAAAGGAACTTATTTTAACAGCATTTTTCTTGTGACATTATGTAATGTGTGAATGTGTGCATGTGTTCGTGTGTGTTCTTTGTGTCCTAGAAATGAATATAATGTGAGATAATTTATTTTATTCTGGTGCTGTTGTTTTAGTCCTTAGGATATTGAAAATTCAATTGTTCCCCTGTAGCCTCCCATCACTGCCTTATCAAATGGAATCTTGATATTTTGTGCCTGAATCAATTATTTTACTAGGAGTTTCCTAGTCAGCCCACTCTAAGTCTATTCCTCTTTCTGCCTGGGTCAGATGATATACTTTCTTTAAAGGATTTCTGTCATCAAGTGGCCCTTGAACTACTTGATGGGGAGGCAGGGTGGCCATTTGGGTTTGTACTCTTATTCTCTCTCTAGTCAGCAGCTTCCAGAGTAGGACATTTGTATTCTGTTAACTTCCAAGGCTCTACAAGGATATCTCTTCCCTTTCTTTCTTTCTTTCTTTCTTTTTTTTTTTTAATAATTCGTGAATGTTAAGATACTGCTTTAATCTGTTACTCAACTCTTCTACCCTCTTGACACAACCCAATGTCTTTGATTAACATCTGACTGGCACATACTACCCCAGTGTACATGGGAAATATTTCTAGAGTTCTAGAAAACATTTAATCCGAGGCTCAGAAATTATAAATCATACTATTTTAGTAACAGTATGTAAAAATTTTATCTTGATATCTCTTAAAGCATTCCAAATTTGCCTTAATTTTCCCCCCCATTTTCATACACTTGCTATGGACTGAATGTTTGTGTCACCCAAGAGTTTACATGTTGAGAGAGAGCCCCAATGTGGTGACATTTGGAGGCAGGGCCTTGTTGTGCCATTAGGTCCTGAGTCCTTAAGAATCAGAGAATGAAAAGAGAGAAATGTATTTCACTCTCCACCCTATGAAGATACAATGGGAAGGCAGACACCCACAAGCCAGGAAATTTTAGATGTCTCAAATTTAATCCATTTACTTACTGTTCAAAGAGCTTCAAAGAGCAAGACATCTATTTATGAGTATACGAGAATGTCATTAGCAGTCATTTTGTTGCTATATGCCTTTAGTAGAACAGTAATAATTAATTGTACCCTAGGTCCCTGTGCTATATCTAGTCTCAGGTTCTTGGTCACCCAAGCAGAATTTGTTACAGGTTCCATCTCATGGAGTGAGCCTCAAGTGAAATCAAATATTGCTTGGTTACTTCCAGAAGCTTTCTGTTGCTCTTGCATTTGGCATATTTTGGAGGCAGGACACCATTGTAGATGAAAGGGTAGGTATCTGGGGCTGGTATGTATGTTTCTCTTTTGGTAGCATGCAGAGTACCTTCCAGAGTACCAATAACAGTAACCAGTAGGGGTAAACGTTCTAGATAGGCACCAGCTCAACTTCTCCACAGTCAGTGAGTTGTGTAGCTGTTGTTTTGAGCAATAGAGCCCTGCTTTCAGGAGTGGGAAGTAACAGCCCACATTGTTAGGGGATTTCCCATGAGACCTGATAGTTAATGACTCATTAAACAGAACCCACTCCCACTACTGGAAGCTTTATTTGGTGATAAAAGATGTCCATTTGGGGCTCTGCCTCTCCCATTATTTGGCAACTTCATTTAGATCGCCTTCACATATGTACAAATTTCAGGAAGCTTCCAGTGTATTAGGTTTCCATACTATCCTCAGAATGGCTCTTAGTTTTAACTGTCTTTCCCTGAATTCCTTTCCTTCTCTTCTTTCCTTTTCCTGACTTGATTCTCCTGTTCTACCAACCCCCCAATTTATAACTTCCTAATGTATTTTCCCTTTCTAGGGAGATCTGTCTATTCCCCCCAGTCCCTTAGTCTATGTCTAACCGCTGTGGTTCTATGGACTGTTACTTGCTTATCATTGACTTAACAGCTAATATCCACATATAAGCAAATATACACCATATTTGTCATTCTGGTTCTGGATTACCTTACTCAAGGTGATTATTTTCTAGTTCCAACCATTTACCTGCCAAGTTCACAATTTCATTTTTTTTTTTAACAACTGAGGAATATTCTACTGTGTAAACATATTAGGTTATTTTTTTTTAATCCATTTATCCTTTCAGGAACATCTAGTTTATTTGCTTGTTAATAGGCCATTTCAGGCTACTGTTATATATATATATATATATATTTTGACCTAAAATTCAACAGTCTTTATGCTACTGTTTAGTTTATAAAGTTTATACTATTTTCTATCCTTTATGTCTTCAGAACTCTCTAGAAAGGAGTTCTACCTGAGACAATTTTAAGAAACTAGTTTGAACTTTTGTTTTCTGTCCTGATTTAATAGATGTAATAAGCTGGTTGTAGCCACTGGATTTTAGTGAAGCTAACTAGTCTCATAGTAACTGTCTTGGAGCAGGCCAAGTGACAAATTCACTAGACTTTTATATTCAAAGATACACTATCCTCATAATTTTAAACACAAAGATGTAATTGTAATGTGTACATTTGGGTTTCAATTACACATATGAGCCAGATGTGAAGTGTTTATTCTGCTCATCAGTTCAGCAGCCATTGCTCTTCCAGCACCATTTTTCATTCATGCCAGTGGCGCTCATTCTCACTGCATGCTGACCCAAGGGAGGGGGTATGCTTGGGTCTTTTCCTTAGAGCGCTACTGTAGCAGTATGAGTCACAGTAAGAGATGTGCATCCAACCATGGATCAGCATAATATCAACAAGAAAATAATTGTCCAGGATGTATATTTTATATACTTCTCTTTCTTGTTCTCATTGATTCTTGAAAGCTGAAGATTTATAGACCTTCACTTTTCCTCATTTTGTATGACGCTTTTTGAGGTGAGGAACATTAGCACCCCAGGAGTTAGCAAAATATATGAGGGCCCATGGTCAACTAAGTTTCTATATTAATTACTAACACACGAAAATTTCCAATGAAATGAGACAAAGGCAGAGATTATAGCTTTTGACTTCTTATTTTTTTGAAAAGGTTTGGCATAATATAAACAGGCTGTTTGATTTCTCCTGGAAACTCACTTATGTTTTGATTGTCAGGGTGGTGCTTTTAATTATTCTTTAAGTATCTTCTGCAAAACATTCTACAGCAGCAGGCAATGGCTAAGGCAACTTTTCAGGTTTTAGTGGCTTTTAGACATCCTACTCATAGCCCTCCACAGGTTATCCCTGCCTGGTTCTCTAAAACTCAAAAGGCAAATCCTCTCCACCTGGTCAGCTCTCCAGGAATGGACATTCTTCAAGGGCAGGTGGTCAATGATGGCTAAGAGCTTACTAGGCAAGCCACTCTAAGACAGACACAGTCCAGTTGCTGAGTCCTCCTGAGACAGGGTCAACAAGGTCAGGGCAAAAAACTCTGATTCCTGCTGAGCATCCACATAATAAAATCAAAAGAGTATGTAGGTTTGAGCCAATCCTTGGCCCCATGGGTCTGTTCCCATTACAACTAAGGATGTTGAACATTTCTATAAATGCTTCTCAGCATTGTGTTTTCTCTATTGAGAATTCTGTGTGTATCTGTACCCCATTTTAAAATTGGGTTATTTGTTTTCTTGATATCTATTTTTAAAGTGCTTTATATATTTTGGATATTAGCCCTCAGCCATTGTGTATTGGGTAAAATCCTTTCCAATTATGGAGGCTGCTGCTTCCACTGAATGATGATACCATTTGCCTTACATCAATGGTCTAAGTTCCTCAAATTTCAAAATTGAATAAGAGTCTTTATTGATGGTCAGAGGCTACATGGGGAACATTCTCAAATTAGGCAGCCCCAAGCCTTACAGTTCTTTGCCTTTAATGCACAAAAACCACACCCTGATTGGCAAATTTGGTTAATAAAAGCAGAACTACAGAAGCCAAAAATCAAGGCTAGTATATGTAGGGACTTAGTACTCAGAGACTTTCCCAGACACACGTGGAACCACTGACTTAGCCTTTGTTTCCATTTTGGCAGGTGGACTAGGTAGGTCTTTGTTTCCATTTATGCAGGCGCTGATGCCTCCAGAATGGATCTAAAGGTCTAAATGATATCTAAGTTCTTTGTCTAGTGGTGAGATTCTATGAAAATTTGCTGATATTGCCAGTGTTTTGATCTTGTTGTTATGTAGTCACTTCTAGAAGAAGCTGTTTCTCAGCAGACTTCTTGGTTCTGCCCTGATGTTCCCTGAGAGATAGATGCAAGATCTGTGATGTAGATATATCTACTGGGGATGGGCTCTCCACAATCTTCCATCAATTTCTGAATATGTACAGTTTAGGTTTTTTTGTAATGATCTCCATTTACTGTATTTATTAAAGTTTGTTTTTTTGACCCACATTATGATCTATTTTAGAGACACTTCCATGTGCTAGTGAGGCAAATGTATATTCTTTGGTGCATGGGTGAACTGTTTTACATGTTATTTATTAGGTCCATTTGATGTAAGATGTTATTTAATTGTGAAGCTTCTGGTTTATTTATTATTAATTTATTTGTTGTTATTCAGATGATCTATCTCATCTAATGAAGAAATCTGGGTGTTAAAATTACCTACATTTATTGGGTTTGTATTAATCTAAGTCTTTAATTCTATCTCAGAGCTTTCATGAAATTGAGTAAACCAGAGTTTGGTGCATATTTTCCTCATTAATTAATCCCTTGATTAGAATGAAGTATTTTTTTGTTTCTTCAGATTAGTTTTAATTTTAAGTCTATTTTATCAGTTACTAGGATAATGCCTGCTTATTTTATCATCACATTTTCTTGGAATATTTTTTCCATCCTTTCAAAATTGTTCCTATTCTTTTTTTTTGTATTTTCATTTTGTCTTATTAATTTCCTTTTATTTAATAGTTGTCAACTCATTCAATTCAAAAGAACTTTAGTCCTCTTCCCATGGCTTTGTTTTTCAGACAATATTAACCAGAGTTAGTGATGATTTATAATTTCCTTTTTAATTATTATTATTTGGTGATTTTATATCAAACACCTCATCAAACTCAGTTATCAGTCCTTTCAGTTTCATACCAACTCTTATGATCTCCCCATTTACAAAAAAGCCCACTCATGCTGTTCATTTATTTACTAGAGCATATTTTCTAATTATTATTATTATGAATAAAGAAGTCACATTTTCTATCCTTGTATATCCTTATTCAAGGTCCCTTCCCCATCCCACCACATCAGGTCATTCTCTCTTCTCCACATCTCCCCATCCACGCCCCCAGCATGGGCAGGAGGTCCCAAAATCCCATGGTCCCAATATTGCTTAGTTCAGCCTCCACTCCTGGCAAATACAGTTTTTTTCCCCTCAACATCAAGACTGAGTCAGGTGTTCCTCTAGGGGGAGTGGGATTCAAGGAGTCAGACTGGAGCATAATTAAACACCCTGTGGTCAGCCCCTTACTCACAACCCTGCCAGAGACCATCAATGCAGAAGTGAAGCCTTGTGTCATTTAGCTATGTTCTAGCCTTGAGCTCTTGTATACAATGACTTCTTTTTTTTATTTTTAAGTCCACTAATGACTGAATACATCCCCTGCTTATCTTTCTGGGTTTGTGATACCTCTCTCAGGAGGATAGTCTCCAATTCCTTCCATTTGCCTGCAAATTTTAGAATATCATTTTTTCTTGCTGCTGAGTAGTACGCCATTGTGTAGATGTACCACAGTTAATCTATTCTTCAGTTGAGGGACATCTGTTTCCAGGTTCTTGCTATTACAAATAATGCTGCTATGAACATAGTTGAGCTAATGCCTTTTCAGTGCAAATGTGCATCTTTAGGGTATATGCCTAAAAGTGGTATTGCTGGATCCTTGGGGAGGTAGATTCCCAGTTTGGGAATCTACCTCCCCAATCCCAGAGTGGCTGAACCAGCTTATACTTCCACCAACAATGGAGGAGTGTTCCCCTTGTTCCACATCCTCTCCAGCTTAGGCTGTCATCTGTTTTTAATCTTAGCCATTCTGACAGGTATAAGGTGGCATCTCAAAGTTGTTTTGATTTTTGTTTCTCTGATGGCTAAAGATGTTGAACACTTTTTCAAGTGCCTTTCAGCCATTTGTAATTCTTCTGCTGAGAATTCCCTTTTTAGTTCTGAGCCCTATTTTTCAATTGGGTTTTTTTAGGGTTTTGGGCTCTAGTTTCTTCAGTTCTCTATATATTTTAGAGATCAGTCCTCTGTTACTTGTAGGGTTGGTGAAAATCTTTTCCATTCTGTAGGCTGTTGTTTTGTCTTATTAACTGTGTCCTTGGCCTTGCAGAAGCTTCTCAGTTTCAGAAGGTCCCACTGATTGATTGTTGTTCTTAGTGTCTGTGCTACTAGTGTTATATTTAGGAAGTGGTCACCTATGCCAATGCATTGGAGGATATTTCCCACTTTCTTTTCTATCAAGTTCAGTGTACCTGAGTTTATGTTGAAGTCTTTTATCCCCTTGGATTAGAGTTTTGTGCAGGGTAATAGGTTGGGATCTATTTTCATTTTTCTACACACTACCAACCAGCTATACCAACACCATTTTTTGAAGATACTCTCTTCTTTTCATTGAATATTTTTGGCCTCTTTTTCAAAGATCAGGTGTTCATAGGTGTGTGGGTTAATGTCAAGATCTTCATTTTATGTTTTTTATCTTCCTCCACATTTTTATTACACCAAATAAAATTTTTGTAATAGTTATACATAAAGATGTATGTAAAAGAGTTTTACAATGGAACATCATCAGTTTAAACCCCAGTTGTGAAAAGAAATACATTATGCAATGTTGAAAATGTTAAGGGGCACTTTAAATTCAGAACATTATTTTATATTCAGTGTATTTCTTTTGAAAGATAATATGTTCAGTTACAGAAATGCATTAATACATGTGAGGTAAACAAAGTAGAAAGATCAAGTATCACAAAAAATGGCATTAATTGAACTATGTCCATTACTTTTTAAAATGTAAAGGCATGTCATCAGATTCCATCCAACATTTTTGATTCCATTCATTCGATATTGCTTTCAAAAATAAAGATTCAGCCCTAAGCAGTGAACGATAATTTGGAGTTAACAAGTTAATGTCTCTCTCAAAACAATGAATAAAATAAGTTTTGTTAAGGCAGCTTATTGCTGTTGAATTTGTTGGTTTTGAAAACAAACAACCAGCAGAAATTTTTCATGAGAGTGAATAAAGAGATATAGAAGGTGTATTAGAGCAGAGAGCCTCTTCTTTTTATGCTTTCTAGGTTTCACTGCAGAAGTTCCTTATCTCTGTGGTGTGATTATCAGAGACTTAATTATTATTATTAAATATGCTATAATAAGTGATTATATTTTTTATTTTTTAATATGAATAAAGTCATAATTTTTATCCATGTATCCCCTTGTTCAACCTCCCCACCTCCTGCCCTTCCCAGTCACTCTCTCTTCTCTCCATCTCTTTATTTCCTCTCCAGCATGGGCAGGAGGTCCCAAGGTCCCAAGGTGGCATAGTTCAGTATCCACTCCAGGCAGCTCTACTTTTCTCACCCCCACATCAAGACTGGATCAGGTGTTCCTCTGGAGGGAGTGGGCTCCAAGATGCCAGTCCAAGGTGTTTCAGATCCCAAGCTGTTCAGTGGTTGTGTTAGGGTAAATCCCAAGTTTACAGCTTGGGAATGCTTTGCTTTTTGTTTAAAGTCCACTAATGAGTGAGTACATACCTTGCTTATCTTTCTGGGATTGTGATACCTCGCTAAGGAGGATATTCTCCAAATCCATCCATTTACCTGCAAATTTTAGGATATCATTTTTTATTATTGCTGAGTAGTACCCCATTGTGTAGATGTACCTCAGTTCGTTAATCCATTTTTCAGTTAAGGGACATCTAAGTTTTTTTTTTTTCAGGTTCTTGCTATTACAAATAATGCTGCTATGAACATAGTTGAGCTAATACCTTTGCAGTACAAATGTGCATCTTTAGGGTATATGCCTAAAAGTGGTATTGCTAGATCTTTGGGGAGATGGATTCCCAGTTTTCTGAGAAACCGCCATACTGCATTCCAGAGTGGCTGAATCAGCATACACTCCCACCAACAATGGAGGAGTATTCCCCTTGCTCCACATCCTCTCCAGTTTAGGCTGTCATCTGTATCTTTTATCTTAGCCAATCTGAAAGTTGTTTGATTTCCATTTCTTTGATGACTAAAGATGTTGAGCACTTTTTCAAGTGCCTTTCAGCCATTTGTAATTCTTCTGCTGAGAATTACCTTTTTAGTTCTGAGCCCTATTTTTTAATTGAATTATTTAGGGTTTTGGGCTCTAGTTTCTTAAGTTTTCTATATATTTTAGAGATCAGTCCTCTGTTACTTGTAGGGTTGGTGAAAATCTTTTCCATTTTGTAGGCTGTTGTTTTGTCTTACTGACTCTGTCCTTGGCTTTACAGAAGCTTCTCAGTTTCAGAAGGTCCCACTGATTGATTGTTGTTCTTAGTGTCTGTGCTACTAGTGTTATATTTAGGAAGTGGTCACCTGTGCCAATGCCTTGGAGGGTATTTCCTACTTTCTTTTTTTATCGAAATTAAGTGTGGCTGGGTTTATGTTAAGGTCTTTGATCTACTTGGATTTGAGTTTTGTGTAGGGTGATAAGCTTGGATCTATTTGCATTTCTCTACACACTACCATCCAGCTATGCCAACATCATTTGTTAAAGATACTATCTTTTTTTCCACTAAGTATTTTTTGCCTCTTTGTCAAAGATCAGGTGTTCATAGGTTTTTGGGTTAATGTCGGAATCTTCAGTTTGATTCCATTGATCCACTTGTCTGTTTTTATGCCAGTACCAAGCTGTTTTTATTATTGTAGCTCTGTAGTATAACTTGAAGTTGGGGATGGTGATGCCTTCTCAGGTTCTTTTGTTGAGTAAAATTGTTTTGGCAATCCTGGCTTTCCTGTTACTCCAAATGAAATTGAATATTGTTCTTTCAAAGTCTGTAAAAAATGTGTTGGGATTTTGATGGGAATTGCATTGAATCTCAAGATTGCTTTTGGTAAGATTGCCATTTTCACTATGTTAATCCTGCCTATCCAGGAATATGGGAGGTCTTTCCATTTTCTGATATCCTCTTCAATTTCTTTCTTCAGTGATTTAAAGTTTTTGTCAAACAGATCTGTTAATTTTTTGGATATAGTCATCCCCCGCCCCTGAGGTATTTAATGCTATTTGCAGCTATTATAAAGGGTAATTTTTTTTTAAAATTTCTTTTTGGCTCTTTTATTTAGTGTATAGGTGGGCTACTGTTTTCTTTGAGTTAATCTTGTATCAAGCAAAGAATTCTTTCTTGTAGACAGCCGATAGATAGTTTTGTTACTTATTCTATTCAGCTAGCCTATGTATTCTGATTGAGGAGTTAGGCCATTAATGCTATTGAAAGTTGGGTGTCTTTTTTTTTGAGGTGGGGCTGGTTGTATTCTTAGTTGTGGTTTGTTTTTCATTAAGTTATGGCCTCCCAACCACTTATTTTTTTTTTAGAGTGTGTTGGCTGTGCTTATTTCTCTTTTCAGTTTGAGTGTTGTTTCTAATATTCTATTTAGTTTTTTAAATGAATTTCTTTAGGCTGTTTGGATCACAGAAAAAATTTTCTTTCTCCTTTAATAAAAGATTGTTCTACTTGGTATAGTAGTCTAACTTGGAAGATCTATTCTCTTAGAGCGTGGAGTGTATTACTCCAGCTTCTTTTGGATGAATTTCAGAGTGTCCATTGAGAAATTAGGTGTTATTGTGTTGTTTTATTTTACATGTAATTTGTGTTTTTTCCTATTTTATCTTTCATTAGTTTTTCTTTGTTTTGTATATTTAATATTTTTAACTATGATATGTTACTGTTTGTTAGGTTTGTTTTGCCTAGTTGGGGTTCTTCATGCTTCTATCTATATGGTTCATGTCTTCCCTTAGTTTGTGAAGGTTTTTTTTTTTTGTCTGTGTGATCTTACTAAAGATATGATCTATATTTTTGACCCTATTGTGATATTAATTCACATTTCTCATTGTATATACTCTTATGTCTTTTGAATGTCTTCTTGAGAGTAGTGAATTCAAATTCTTGGCTCATTTAAAAGCTGAGTTAATAATCTTTTTGCATTGGAGTTTTAGAAATTCCTTTTATATTTTGACCATCAACCCTCTGTGAAATATGTAGTTTACAAGTTTTTTTTTTCCTGTTTGTTGTATTGCTTTTTACTCTATTGATTTTTTTCCTTTGGTTTTGTAAGATGCTTTTTAGTTTGGCATATATACTTTTTGATTGTACAATCATTATTAAGGCCTGTATCATGGGATTTCTATTTTATGTTTTCTTGCAGGAATTAGAGACATCTGTGTTTTAAGTCTTGAAATGGATTTAAATCTTGAATAATTTTGACTTGATTTTCATGTATAAGATAGAGTAGTTTTGTTCCAAAAATATTTTTAAAAAATTATTTTTAAAATAAAGTCCTCTTTTCCCATGTATTCCCTTGCTCTCCCTCCCTTCCCCCTCCCCCTCCCTCCTGGTCTGCCTACAATCTCCCTCCTCCCCATCCCCCCATTCCTTCCCGCAAAGGACCAGAAGTCCCAAGGTGGGTCAGCTCAGCATCCACTGCAGGCAGGTTCAATTTCCTCATCCTAATGTCAAGACTGAGTCACTTTTTCCTCTGGAGGGAATGGGCTCCCAAGTGCCAGTCCACACATATTAACACAGTCTGATCCCTTACCCTGAGGCTCCACATATTGCCCATGTCAGTGGACAGATGCCTATCCTTGGAGGGCCAGTTCCTTTTCTTGAAGGTTCCTCAATGACTGTTCTTAATTCAGTGAGCTCCCCAGGGCTCCAGCCAGCCTTCACTGTGAAAGTTTTCCTAATAAGCCCTATCCTTTTGCTCATATAGACTCTTCTCCCATGCTCTCAGCTGGACCAGGAGCTCAGCCCAGTGCTCAGTCTTGTATCTCTGCCTCTACCTCTATTCATTGTTGGATGTAAGTTCTGTGGTGGCACTTAGGGTGGCTATTCATTTGATTATAGGGAAGTCCTATCTAGGTAACATCTTTACTATTGGTTGGGGACCTAGCCAGGGACACCTTGTGAGTTCTTGTAGGTTACTCTAGCAATTGGTCTTTTTCCAACCCCACATAGGTTTTCTTTATTAAGATCTCCATCTCTTTTTTTTTCTCCCTCCCTGTTGCTCCTCTCACTCAATTATCTCCTTTTCTCATGAATTGTTCCCACACCTTCTTGGTTGCAGTCCCTTATGCTCCCAATTAGCTAGGAAGATCTCCAAAAATCTTTTAAGTACTGATTAAGATCTTGTCCACATGCTTAGCTCACAGGTAAATTTAAAAATTAATAACATTATGAGGGTTGCTTTTACAATTCTATTTCTTTAAACTCTTCAGTGTCTTACATCTTTTTTAGGTCCCTCTATTTTCCTTTTTACCTTTTGACCACAGACACAAGACCTTAGTATACTTCTCTGCTTTGAGCTTTTATATCAGTGGCCATACATAGCGCTAAGTGATAAGAGTTCTTATAGAGGAAAGAAACCAGTAAAACAGGCTCTGGCACTTCTAGGAATGGTGTACATATAATCCAAGGGGCTAATGATCATTGAGAATTTGAGGTTAGGCTGGCATACAAAGGAAGAGAGAGAGAGAGAGAGAGAGAGAGAGAGAGAGAGAGAGAGAGAGCATTGTATTCTTTATCTGTGTTCATCTGTCATCATTTGTTTTTCAGAATCTTCCAGTAGTTTCCACATATATTTTACCTATGTTTTCTAAACTAAATTTAATGGTTGAAACAGTAGAAAATATGTTTACTACATCTTGCCTACAATTAGAAATTTTGACTTAAAATATAAGTAACAAGCTGGCAGTTTCTTCCCCCCATAAAGAGTAAGGTAATAAATAATTTAGAACTGTGGATTATATGGTTTCTGATGAAATTACCCAAGTTTCTTGTATTAGCTTGAACGCAGGTGTTAGCAGTGTATAAACGAGTGAATATTTGTTCTGGAAAACAGGTGGCTGGCCTGTGGAGCATAGTTTGCCAACATCTGTTTAGGACAGTGAGTGCCATGCCTGTTGAGAGAGGGAGCAGGGATGTGGAAGGACAGCAGGGGATAGACACCCTTTCTACATTTTTCTTGCTATGGAAATGTAGAAAGGGTGAGAACAAGGGAGGATTACCAGTTACTTTGTTGTGTTTCAGCCAAGCACAGGGTGTCCTTCCTATTGCACACTACTCAACAGTTAAGCACCAGGGGCTTTCTTTCTAAATTGGAGGCTGTTGTAGTTTTATACTTTCTCTGCTGGTGAGTATTTTGCTTTGTTCTTATGTGACAATACTTCTCTAACTAAAACATTGTCACCTATGTCTTTATCAGTGTTGAGTTTTCCACTGGACGAGGGAGGGAAAGCTACCTGGCTTATTATCCAGTCTGGATGCATAAATATACTTGAAAGTGTTGCTTTCTCTTTAGGTGTCAGCCAGAAAGATGCTGGACAAGGAAGATGAATTAATAATGCAAGGCTGGCATTTCTAACTGACTCATGTGGACACAGGAGCAGAATATTTGCTATTTATCATAGGAAAGGCTGCTGCTATTGATCCAGGGTAAACAGAAGTGTTCTCTTTCACATTGTTCCCAGGCCACATGAGTCATTTAGAAGTATGTCTTATCAAAAATTCTACAGATGTAGAAATAGATGTGTATGGTGTATTGACCCGAGGGTCAAGGTCTAGATGTATTCCAGTGATTTCATTTTTTTTTTTTTTTTTTGGTTTCAAGCAAATACAAAGAAACAATTTTCTTAGAAATTGCAAAAGGAAAGAATTGGATATGTACTATTTTTATTACAAGAGGAATTGGTAACTTCATATTGTACCATGAAGTATGATTACTCTTGTGCAAAGCCCTGGAAGATATGTGACCTCTTTAGATTTCACATCTGTTAGAAGCTGAAAGAGGCTGTTTTCTGGAGTTCTTATTCATTTCGCCAAAGGATCTTCTTCAATACTGTTTTCTACAGCTGTACTGAAAAAGCAGTGTGTTTCCTCATGATCTTTTCTTTGTAGAGGCTAATCGTGTGAAGGAAGAAAGCAGAAAAAGAAGAAAAACAAGAAAGAAGGAATTACAAAGCAAAGCATTGTAAATGAGTAGCTTCTTTCTGTCACAGGTAATTTATTATTTAGCACATAATAATAAGCACAGAGCACTCATAGATCCATAAGTGTAGGTGGTGGCTGGGATAAGAATGGCTGCCATAGTTCATATGTTTAAATTCTTAGAGTGCAGCACTATTAGTAAGGATGAAAAGGTATGTTTCTAAGGGTAAGCTTTGAGATTTCAAAAGCCCAAGCCAGGCCTAGTGACTTTCTCTTTCTGCTGCCTGTGAATCTGGATGTAAAACTCTCAGCTCCTTCTCCAGCACCATGTCTGCCTGCATGCCACCATGCTTATTACTATGGTGATAAAGGACTCAACCTCTGAAACTGTAAGCCAGCCCCCACCAAATGTTCTCCTTTATAATAGTTGCTGTGTTCATGGTGTCTCTTAATAGCAATAGAGCACTCACAAAGACAGTATAGTAGATGGGTGAAACTCGGCCTGGCAGAGGAGTGCATTAACATGGCAGGGGTAGTTCCAGGGAGAAAAGACACTTAACTGTGGTAGAAGTAGCTAGGAAAACGTGGTAAGACCAAACCAGATGGGTTCCATGGGCTTCTTATCCTAGGGAAAACTCTGTTACAGATTCAATTCTAATGGCAAGGGGATAAGGTATCTTGTTTGGGTGAGGAGTGGTCTATTTTAAGGCTAGAATAAATTTGATAACCAATGATAATTTTAATGGTTACTCCTAGACATGTAACAAACAGACTGGGGAGAATCTGGCCAAAGGCTACCTGAAAGAAAACCCTTTAGTGTCAGACCTCATGTGTGCTAAGGTGTGCCTCAGGCTTGGGAATGACACAAGACCTCAGCAGTGCCCCAGAGAAGAGCATTGGTCAGGTCTGTTGTGTTCTTTGAACTACTTTAGTAATGGACCTCATTGACATTTTACTGGCTTTCTTTATCCCTTCCTGATGAATGTGGACACCATGCAGAATGTAAGTTCTGCATATTTGGTCTAAATTTTATTTATAGACAAAAGACTTCCCCACATTAGGCAGTCAACTTCTTGATCCTGTTTTACAGTCTTCCATGTAAATGCAGAAGTAGTATACCAAACCACCCCATTCCTTTGGTCCATTCTAAGATGAAGAGCTTTGCCAGTAGGGGACTGGCCTATTTCACTCACATGTCTTCATATATTATCTTTGTAGACACTTTTTTTCTGGTTAGACTAAAAAGGCCTCAGAGGGCACAATGACAATAAATAACAGCTTGCTTTGGTCCCCTTTTCTCTCTGCAGTTAGATAATCCAATTTTAACTTACAAAGAACTCAAGGGGTGAATGAAGCCATTAAAATATTTGAAATACCTGAGAAAGAAGTTGATATTTTTGAGCCTTTTTTTTTTTTTTTTAAACAGGGATTGCAGACATTGATCATACAAGGAGAGAGATTCTGGATTCCAGGGGAAACTTGTTGAGCAAGAGATGCATTATCCTAGAGAATACCTGAGTGTGGGGATCAAGGATGCTAATAGGAATGATGAACTTGTAGTTTGAACAGTAATGTTAGAATTGAGTTCTGACAAGGTATCTTTTCCTGGAAGTGGAGCTGGATATCTAGTTAATACTAGAAATGGAAGGGACAGATGTGTTTTTCTAAGGCATATACTAGAGGGTGTGGAATGACTTCACTAGGATCGCCTGTCAATTCCAGCATCCAACAAGGAGAATCAAGAACCAAAAGGTGACTCAAAGAAGCTGAGTAAGGCAGGATAAGTAACCACTGCAATGATTATGAATAAATTCTAGTTCCCCAAAATTTGAAGTCACATGGGATTCCTCCATAGAGGCTGGAAATACATGAGCCTAAACAGCTTCCCTGCCTGCCCATGGAGCTGGACAAGGTTCCTCTCCTTCATAGGATGGTTCATCAAGGAAGAGTTATGGGTAACTGTTGAGCCTCAAGATAGACTATCCCCAGGACTTTTTGTGCTGGGTTGACTCTCTCATTTGAGAAAGTAAAGGACAGTCTTGCTTTAGTGTCTTTTTTTTTTTTTTAAAGTCAGCACATGCCAGATGGTGGTTGCAGGGGTTTGACAGTCATGACAAAACCTTGGTCAGTTATAGATGGGGTTTATACAGGGTCTCTGTGGTTCGGAAAGGAGTACCCCATTTGACCTTGATCTCCTCATCTAGGATATGGAACTTTTTTTTCCTCTTATGAATGCAATTCTTTTTTTATTATTATTATTATGAACAAAGAAGTCATACTTTCTATCCTGTATATCATCCTTATTCACGGTCCTTTCCCCCTCCCAACATATCAGGTCATTCTCTCTTCTCCACAACTCCCCCCCCTCCCCCGGCAGGCAGCAGGTGGTCCCAAGGTTCCACTGTCCCAATATTGCTTAGATCAGCCTCCACTCCTGGCAGATCCAGTTTTCTCCCTGCAATCTCAAGACTGAGTCAGGTGTTCCTCTAGGGGGAGTGGGATCCAGGAGTCAGTCCAAGATGTTTCTGATCCCAAGCTGTTCAGTGGTTGTGACTTGCAGCTTGGGCATGCTTTGCTTTTTCTTGTTTGTTTGTTTGTTTGTTTGTTTGATTGTTTAGAGTCCACTAATGAGTGAGTACATCCCTGCTTATCTTTCTGGGTTTGTGATACCTCGCTCAGGAGGATATTCTCCAAATAGGATATGGAACTTTACAGTGTATCATGGAGAGAGACACCTGAGGATGCTCCAGCATGAAAATGGAACCAGCTGTGGCAGTTGCCATCTCTCTAGTCTATTGCTTTTTCACAACTCCCCACTTCCTCTTCCTTCCTTCTTTAGACTTCCTGGTTTTGTAAAGTTGAAAGGATATGTCTTGAAAGTAGGAAAGGGATTTGGGGTTCTCGTTTAGCTTTTGTTTTGGCGAAGGTTTGGAGAGGTTTGGCTCATAAAATAGACTCTGAGAATGGAAACTCTTTCTTTGAATCAAAGTTGATGTCTGTGTAGCCTCAACCAGTCTGATATCACAGGGCTGCACTTTGTGTGGAACTTTGCATTGTTTCCCTTAGCTTGGCACAGTGAACACATTTGATTACTGCTATTTTCATACAAAAAATGTTAATGGATCCAATATTCTATACGTAACCATAGCAATGTGTTTTTGAGTAAAATTATTATGTACAGAAAAAAAAGAGTGTGAATATGTAATTATAGTATCCTTTCTCCAAATCTAACCTAACAGGCCCACCTAGGTCTTTTTAAGGAACTGCATCTCCTCTTGAATGGTTTTCAGGCATGGACCTTGTAAGACCATTGCTTAGACCAAATGCAGGGCTTTTCTTTATGGGCACAGCAGATAGTTAAAAGAATAAATATACTACCAGTCTATATCACAGGAGGTGGTGAGACCTTACATTTTTAATTTTATTTTTATTATTTATTTGTTTTTAGTGGAGATGAAAGGGTATTAGCTAAAACTGAGTTTGGCTTCTGTCTTAAGCAGAGATTTCTCTGTTTGAGGGTACTTTCTGAACTAGGCTCATAATAGACATTCATTTCCTTTCTGATATCTCAGCCATGGCTATCCCCATGTACCTATCTTATATAGTTGTATGTGTCCATTAATAAACACAGTGGGCATAATGCTAAGCATACAGTAGATACATATTTGCCTATCTGAAAAGCATGTTATGTTAAGTGTGTGGAGAGCCTCCTGGGTATCCTAATGAGAAGGGTATCCATAGACAGGGAAATGATTTTGTAAGTCAACAGAGAGTCAGAATTTAGAAATCTGGTTTATATAATTTTGGGGATGATAGGAGAGATTTGAAGTATGATGTAAGGTTACTTCAAAGATCTTTCAGAGAAAGTATTTCTAAAAAAAAAAAGTCATACTTGTATCCAGAGTGGTACATATTGAGGCTCTAATGAGCTCTCAAGAAGCTATGTATAATGCTAGGGGCATCTTGGTACTTTAGAGCATAGGATTGCAATATATTGTTAGTTGATGTGGACTTTGACCCACATAAGGGTTAGGATTTTAAATGGATGCAAAAAAGTGGACGTTGAAAAATAGAATTCATGTTATTTTGCTAAGAAAAATTATTGGTTAACCTAAATCATTGAAATTTCCTTAGAAAGTGACTTTTGTTGTAGAAGTATTTTTATTACTCACAACATGATCCATTAATATGTATCAAGTTTATATTAATGGGGTGATTTTTGGTAGAGCATTAGATAGCTTCAGAAAAACCTTCATTAGAAGCTTGGACCATAAAGTTCCATACCCCAACCTCTAGGGAGGTCAGAGGAGATGAGTGTTGGCTTCAGTCAGCAATGGTCAGTGATGGTAAACAATCATGGCTATGCAGTGACACCTCCATATACCTTGGGGTCGAAGCCCAGGAAGTTCCCATGTAGGTGAACATGCTGAAGCTACAGTGGAAATAACTGGAAAGTTCCATCTTCTTCTACACCTTGACCTAGGCATCTCTCTAAGTTCTCCATGTCTTATCCTTTTCAATAAAGTATTATTAAGTGTGTTGTGGAATATCATTTTAACGAGGCAAAGATTTGTTACATTTGTTTATGCTGCAGAATATTACTGTGTAAAGATGTGTTGCGTTTGTTTCCCCTGGCCTGCCTAAGGCACCTGATTGTTCTAATGAAAAGCTCAGTGCTAATAGCTAGACAGAGAGAGATAGGCAGGGTGGGCAAGAGAGAGAATGAATAGGAGAGAATGAGAGAAGGAGAGAGAGAGAAGAGAGCAAGGGAGGAAGAAAAGGATACACTTGCGGCTAGAAGCCAGGCAGCTTTCAGCAAGACATGGAGAAAGTAAGATATACAAAATAAAAAAGGTAAAAAGCCCTAAAACAAAACATGAAGAGAAACAGGTTAAGTTATAAAAGCTATCAAGAAACAAACCTAGGCTAAAGCTGAGCATTCATAACTAATGAGTCTCTATGTTGTTATTTGGGAGCTTGTTGGTGGCTCTAATGAGAAGCTGAGTCAACTGCCTGAGTCCTGTGGACCACTATTCTCATTATTAAGATAATGTCACTTTTGTAGTTTTCTCAGCAAACTTTGAGTAGACTGGTCACCTTTTGCAAGTGATATTTAAAGTGCTGAGATTCTTGAGTGGCAGAACCCTTATCCTATGTGCTTGCTAACTCCAGGAGCTAATATCAGAGTTTCAGTGTAAATTTTCAATACTCAGTTAATGGCTGTCAGAAAAGAAATATTTATTGTGGGGACAGGATCTGCATTTGTTGTCAAGGGAGTTGATTATCTTTGAGTAAGACACAGGACCCCTGATAGTCTCTCAGAGCTCTGACCAAGGTCTGTGCTTAATTATTAGAAATACTAAAAGGAAGAGAATAATTGTGAGTTGACATTATTATAAGAAGAATTAAGAATTCCAGACTGAGCCAGCAATGATTTTTTCAGCTTATCTCACCACATACATGGCAGCTATTCATTCTTTCATTCATTTTGTAAAATATATTGGTTTTTAAAAATAGAGCCCTGCTAGAGAGAGCTCTAGCTTTTGCCACATATCATCCCACAAAATAGAAGAGACACCAGACTAGGAATGAACCAAATGAAGAACTGGCAAGAACTAAGAACTGTGTTTTAAATGGAAAAAGTGACAGGACCTGTTATGAACTTGTAAGAGGGAGATTCAATTTTAGAGTCAAGGAGACTTGTGTACAGCATCTCAACTGTTCTGCATTTTGTGATGTATTTCCCTTCAGGAATGGTTTAAATTATCTCACAAATAGAATCCTTTTGGTGAGAGAGGGTAGAGCCTCACAAGTCATGATAGAGGTATCTGATTCCCTGAGCTAGGCCAGAGTTAACGGTCCCTCATGGAGTACATTGTGAAGTCTTGATGCCAAATATTTGAGTGCTACTATTAGAAATATTGATTAAGTGTAAGAGCTAGTAACAAGCCTGAGCTATTGGCTGTGAATTTACAATAAAAAGAAGCCCATTCCTGAAATGGACAGTTCTTTGTAATATCTCAGAAATTAAACTCTATAATAATGACGTATTTTGGAGATATGTTACATATTCAATAAAACCTGGAATATCAAGAGATCAACCCACAGTCAAAAACTAGGCAGACATAGATCAGGGAGTACTGGATCTTTGAGTACAAGGCCAAACAGCTGTGCTTTAATGGCACACACCTTTAATTCCAGCTCGGGGAAAGACAGAGTGAGTGGTGACCTACGCCATTAATCCCATAACTCATCAGCTATTGTGGAGGGGCAATAGAATAAGTAAATATTTAAAGACTATCCAGTATTATTTGATGTTGGAACTCCAGAGACAGAGATCTTTCTGTATTTCTGTGAGTTCAAGGCTGACTACCAAATACAGTAGTTTATGCCTTTAATCCTAACATGGATGGGATACAGCTGGGTGAAGAGGGTATTTAATGCAAGCTTGGGAAAAACAGCAGCAATTAGAAGTAACCAGGAGCAAGGCTGAGGAAGCTGGCAGATAGTCGGGTGAGATTTGACTGTGGTATTTCCTCTCTCTCTGATATTTCAGTCTTTCCCCAATATCTGGCTCTGAGTCTCTTTCATTACAATCAGAATTTGTGCTACAGACATACTGTACATTTTCACGGACACTATATACCACAACCATCCATCAAAAGAATGTTTCTAGTAGAAGCACTCAAATATTTAGCATCAATGAGATGATCATATAGGGCTTTTATCTTTCAGCCTATTTATATGGTGGATTAGGTTATTGATTTTTGCATGTTGAACCATCTCTCATCTCTGGGATGAAGCCATTTGATCATGGTGAGTTTTATACACACACACACACATATGGTAGGTTATATATATGATTTTTCTTGGCAAGTATTTTAATGAAAATTTTGCATCTATGTTCATAAGGAAAATTGGTCTACAATTTTGTTACTGAGAATCTTCATGTTGTTTTTGTATCAAGATAATAATGGCTTTGTGAAAAAAAAAGTTAGAAAATATTCCTTCAGTTTTTTTTGTGGAATAATTTGGGAAGTATTAGAATTAATTTGTCTTTGAAAGTCTGGAGTCTAGAATTTCAAGTTGAATCTGTGTGGCCCTGGGCTGTTTATGGTTGGTGGAATTTTAATTACTGCTTTTTCTTTGTAGGGGTTATGAATCTGTGTAAACTGTTTATATGATCTTAATTTTACTTTTGTAAATCACATGCATCAAGAGTTTTATTTATTTTTTTAAGGTTCTTCAGTTTCATAGAACACAGATTTTTATTTATTTATTTATTTATTTTACTTTATTATTATGAACAAAGAAGTCACACTTTCTATCCTTCCCTTCCCCCTCCCAACACATCAGGTCATTCTCTCTTCTCCACAACTCCCCATTCCCCACCCCCCCAAGCAGCCAGCAGGTGGTCCCAAGGTCCCACTGTCCCAATATTGCTTAGTTCAGCCTCCACTCCTGGCAGATCCAGTTTTCTCCCCACAACCTCAAGACTGAGTCAGGTGTTCCTCTAGGGGGAGTGGGATCCAAGGAGTCAGTCCAAGGAGAACACAGATTTTAAAAATCTGTCCTCATGATTCTCTGAATTTCTTTAGATTCTTTTGTAACTTACTCCTTTCATCTATAATGTTATTAATTGGACCTTTTTTCTCTTTTTAATACTTTGACTAAGGATATATCAGTCTCACTGGTTTTCTGAATCAGCTTTTTATTTTATTGATACTTTGGTTTTTGTTGTTGTTGTTTCAATTTTATACATTTTTAGTCCAAAGTTTAATTATTTCTTGCAATTGATTCTTTTTTTTTTTTTTTTTAAAAAAGTTACTAATATGAGATTGCTCCAGTTTTTTAATGCAGGTATTTAGTTCTGTGAACTTGCCTTTTAGACCTGTCTTCATTTTGTCCCATAGGTTTAAGTATGTCATGTTTTTACTTTTATTCAATACATAAAATATTTTAAATTCCTTCTTTATTTTTGTCTTGACACATTTGTCATTCAGTAGTGAATTGTTTACATTCCAAGAGTTTGTAAGATATCTGCTATTTGTATTGTTGTTGGCATCCAGCTTTAACCCATGGCAGGCAGATATAATTCAGGGTGTTATTTCAATTTTTTTTTGTAACTGTTGAGACTTGCTCTGGTCCCAAGCATGTGATCAATTTTAGAGAAAATTCCATGAGATGATGAGAAGCAAGTTCATTCTTTGGTGTTTGAGTAAAATATTCTGTAGATGTCTGTTAGGTCAATTTGATTTGTGATGTTATTTAATTCTAGCATTTCTCTGTTCTGTTTTTATCTGGATGACCTATCTATTAGTGAGAGTGGAGTATTGAACTCATTCACTGTACTGTGTGAGGGAAAATATGTGATATTAGCTGTAGTATACTTTCTTTTATGAAGTTGGGTGCCCTTGTCTTTGATGCATTATTCTTTAGAATAGCAATATCCTCTTGGTAGGTCATTCCTTTAATTACTACATTTTGCCATTCCCTATCTCTTGTGATTAATTTTGGTTTGAAGTATATTTTTTCAGAAATTAAAATAGCTACACCTACTTGCTTCTTGGGTTAATTTGTTCAAAATACCCATTTCCATTGCTTTATTTTGAGGACATGTCTATCATTGACATTAAGTTGTGTTTCTTCAGTTCAGAGAAAAGATAAAAATTCTGTTTTCTAAAACAATCTATTAGTCTGTGTTTTTTTTATTGAGTAATTGAGACCATGAATATTTAGAGCTAAAAATGAGCAGTGTCTATTGATTCCTGTTGTTTTGGTGTTGTGGTATGAGTTTTACCTTTTCTTTTAGTTTACTGTTCTTGAATTATTTATTTCTTGTGTTATCTAGGGTTTAGTTAACCTCTTCATACTGAAGTTTTCCTTCTAGTTCCTTCTGTAGGGATGAATTGGTAGATAAGTAGTGCTTAAACTATGACGGAACATTTTTCCTTTTACATTGATTTTGACTGGTAGTTTTGCTTGCTTTCATAGTCCCAGTTTCTCAGAGTTTGTACAACACTGTCTAGTTGGGTTTTCATTAGTTATTCTCCTTTTACTTCTGTGACTTTAAAGTTTTTCATTATTTATTACAACTTTTTGTGTTTTTACTTTTTTCATCAAGGCACTTATTCATATTTTTTAAAGTTATTGAACATGTCCACAGTCATTATTTTAGTTTTTGTCTGTACTTCAGCTATACTGCAGTTATCAGGGTACATTACAGTAAGATTTCTGCCTTCCGGAAGAATCATACTGTCTTGGCTATTTATTGTTGGGTTTTGTGCTGGCATCTTGATATTTGAAGTTATGGTATTGTTTGATGTGAATATCTGGTTCTGGTTTTGTTGATTAAATATTCTGTTCTATGGTTGATGTTGACCACTCTGTATCATAGTCAATTGTGGTGGCTGTGGAATGCCTGGTAGAGAGTGCTTCTGCAGATCAACAGGTTACATGAAGAAATGGAGATGGGACAGAAGAAAAGGATGAGAAGGGCAAAAGGAAAGAGCTAGGGTACTGGGATCTGTACTAAAAAAGGGAGTTGCTAGGGAATGAAGGTGGAATGGGAGGAGGGGTTCCTGTTGGCAAACTATAGTAGGACTCAAACTAAACCTTGAAAGGTTAGAATGAAGGACAGGAAAGGTCCCTAGTAGAAATGTTTCTGAATGTAAATGCTGATAGAAAGAAATGGAGATGGAGTAGGAGGACAAGCTGAGATGGAGGGTAGAGTGAGAGGGGAGCCTGGGATCTGGACCAAGAGGTAGAATGCCCAGGGAATACAGGAGATCAGGGCGGAGGAGCTCCTGTAGGCAGCCTAGAAAGAACAGAAAGAACAGAATGGAAGACCCAAGGAGAAGGATCCATTTATATAATTCATCCTTTACTAAATTCATCTAAGGCTTGTGAGTTTTGTTGACTTTCTGTCTTTAATTCAATTCAATGTAGTATATCCTACAAACCTGTGGTCCAGGGAGTCAGGCAGCTTCAGACAGCAAGGATCTCTTGACCTGATCAGAGCAAGAAATCTTGCAGACTCTGTGTCCATAGGAGACAGGAGACACACAACCCCTGTAGCCACAACAGACTAAAAGTCTACTAAGACCTGACTAAGAGTAAACCAAGGAACCAATGGGCAGACATCAGTGCAAGAACACATATAACAATATAAACAACAACAAGATACCACCAGAAGAAGCTGATGCCTCTACAACACAAAGACCTGAACAAAGCAATGAAGAGAAAATAGAAGGAAACAACAATACAAACAACCTTATGAAGATTATAGAAGCCTGAAAAGAGGATATTAAAAAGTCCCTTAAAGAAATAGAAGAAAAAACAGATAAAAAATTGGAAGAGATGAACAAATCCTTGAAAGAAAACCAAGAAAGAAAAATCCAACAAATGAAAGAATCATTCCAGGAACTAAAAATTTAAATAGAAACAATGAAGAAGGCACAAAACAAAGCAAAGGATGAAATAGAGAATCTGAAGAAATGATCTGGAACTACAGATACAAGCATAAACAACAGAATCCAAGAGATGGATAGAGAATCTTTGGAGTGGAAGATTCAATAGTGGAAATAGATAAATCACTCAAAGATAATACCAAAATCAAAAAAAAAAAACAAAAAAACAACAAAAAAAACAAAAACACAACATAAAACAAAACATTCAGGAAATTTGGGACACCATGAAAAGACTAAACCTGAGAATAATAGGAATAGAAGAAGGAGAAGAATACCAGCTCAAAGGCACAGATAATGTATTCAATAAAATCATAGAAGAAAACTTTCCTAATCTAATGAAGGAAATGCCTGTGAAGATACAAAAAGCTTATAGAACACCAAATAGAATAGACCCTCCCAAAAGTCTGCTCACCATTTAACAATTATGCTACAAAACATACAGAACAAAGAAAAAGTATTAAGAGCTGCAAAGGAAAAGGGCCAACTTACATATAAAGGCAGACCCATCAGAATAATGCCAGACGTCTCTATGAACGCTTGGCCGCCACAAGCCAGTTATCTCTGTGGAAACTTTTCTGACACCTCCTGCTTAAAACCCAAAAGGTCAGAAGGATCGTGAGGCCCCGCTTTCACGGTCTGTATTCGTACTGAAAATCAAGATCAAGCGAGCTTTTGCCCTTCTGCTCCACGAGAGGTTTCTGTCCTCCCTGAGCTCGCCTTAGGACACCTGCATTACCGTTTGACAGGTGTACCGCCCCAGTCAAACTCCGCACCTGGCACTGTCCCCAGAGCAGGTGGCGCCCATGCGACGCCCGGCCCCGCGCACCTGGGGAGGGCCACGGCGCTTGGCGCCAGAAGCGAGAGCCCCTCTGGGGGCTCGCCTCCCTGCCTCACCAGGTCAGTGGCACAGACACTAAGACCAACAATCAATAAGTGGGATCTCCTGAAGCTAGGAAGCTTCTGCAAAGCCAAGGACACTGTCAATAGGACAAAACGCCAGCCTACAGAATGGGGAAAGATTTTCATCAACCCTACAAGTGATAGAGGACTGATCTCTAAGATATATAAAGAACTCAAGAATCTAGAGCCCCAAACCTTGAATAGCCCAATCAAAAAATGGGGTACAGCTCTAAAAAGGGAATTCTCAGCAGAGGAACTACGAATGGCTGAAAGGCACCTGAAAAAGTGCTCATCATCTTTAGCCATCAGAGAAATAAAAATCAAAACAACTTTGAGATACCACCTAACACCTGTTAGATTGGCTAAAATAAAAGGCACAGATGACAGCCTATGTTGGAAAGGATGTGGAGCAAGGGGAACACTCCTCCATTGTTGGTGGGAATGTAAGCTTGTTCAGCCACTTTGGAATGCAAGAGCAAGGGGAACACTCCTCCATTGTTGGTGGGAATGTAAGCTTGTTCAGCCACTTTGGAATGCAATATGGTGGTTTCTCAGAAAATTGAGAATCAATCTCCCCAAAGACCCAGCAATACCACTTCTGGGTGTTTACCCTAAAGAGACACATTCACACTCCAAAGTTATTAGCTCAGCTATGTTCATAGTAGAATTATTTGTAATAGCAAGAACCTGGAAACAACCTAGATGTCCCTCAACTGAAGAATGGATTAACAAACTGTGGTACATCTACACAATGGAGTACTACTCAACAGTAAGAAAAAACGATATCCTAAAATTTGCAGGCAAATGGCTGGATTTGGAGAATATATTCTCCTGAGCGAGGTATCACAAACTCAGAGAGATAAGCAGGGGATGTACTCACTCATTATTGGTCTCTAAACAAACAAACAAGAAAAAAGCCAAGCATGCCCAAGCTGCAAATCACAACCACTGAACAGCTTGGGATCAGAAACACCCTGGACTGACCCTTCGGATCCCACTCCAACTATAGGAACACCTGACTCACTCTTGAGGGAAGGGGCACAAGATTGGATTTGCCAGGAGTGGAGACTGATCTAAGTATTATTGGGTCAGTGGGACCATAGGACTGTCTGCTCCCTGCCCAGGGAGGGGATGGGGAGTTGTAGAGAAGAAAAAGTGACCTGATGTGGTGGGAGGGGGAAGGGTCCTTGAATAAAGATATACAGAGATGAAAAAAAAATTCAGAGGGAAAGTTGAACACAAAGTAAATATATGTGTAGTAATCTTATTTGTATTATCACCCTTGATAAGTCATACTTATGATTTTTATCTTCTTCATAGTTATTGTTAACTTATCAGCATTTTAAATTCATTTTAGTTTTTCTTGATAAATACAAAATAAATAAAGAAGGAAAAAAAGAATAAGAAGAAAAAAAGAATAACGCCAAACTATTCAGTAGAAAAAAGGAAAGTGAGAAGATCCTGGTCAGAAGTTATACAGACATTAAAAGAGCATGCCTGCCAACTTAGACTACTATACCCAGTAAAACTATTAATTACCATAGGTGGAGTAAGGAAGATATTTCATGACAAAGACAACTTGAAGCAATACCAAGCCACAAATCCAGCACTACAGAAAGCACTTGAGGGAAAACTTCAACCTAAAGAACCCAGAGACACCCATAAAACCACAAACAATTGATAATCCCACAGAAGAACAACCCTAAGAAAGGAAATACACACAAGCTATCACCAAAAATAGCAGGAAGTAACAATTAGTGGTCATTAACATCCCTTAACATCAATGGACTTAACTCACCTATAAAAAGACACACCTTAACATGATGGATACAAAAACAAAAGCTAACCTTTTGCTTCATACAAGAAACACATCTCAACTCCAAAAACAAACACAGGCTCAGAGTAAAGGGTTGGGAAAAGGCTTTTCAATCAAATGGCCCCAAGAAACAAGCTGGTGTTGTCATCCTAATATCCAACAAAGTAGACTTCAAACTAAAATCAATCAAAAGGACCAAGATGAACATTATTTATTTGTTTCAGAAAAAATCGATCAAGATGAGATCTCAATCCTGAATATTTATGCACCTAATATAAGGGCACCATCATATGTAAAAGAAACTCTACTAAAGCTTAAAACCCACATCAATATCATAATCTAATAGTGGAAGACTTCAATACCCCACTTTTATCCTTAGATAGGTCAGCCAGAAAAATACTCAACAAAGAAATAAGAAGCCTAATAGATGCTATGATGTAACTGGACTTAATAGATATTTACAGAAGCTTTTACCCAAACACAAAGGAATATACTTATTTCTCAGCAACCCATAGAACTTTCTCTAAAATTGACCACATATTTGGTCATAAGGCAAATATCAATAGATATAAAAAATGCAAATAAACCCTTGTATTATATCAGACCACCATGGCCTAACGCTAGAATTCAACAACAACAAAAATCACAGAAAGCTTACAAACTCAGGGAAACTTAATGTTTCTACTTTGAACCACCACAGGGTCAGGGGAGAAGTTAAGACAGAAATCAAAGACTTTCTAGAATTTAATGAAAATGAATCCACAACATACCCAGATTTATGGGACACAATGAAAGCCTTGTTAAGAGGAAAATTCATAGCACTAGATGCCTATATATATAAAAAAAGAAAGCTCACACAAGAGACCTAACAACTCAGCTGAAGGCTTTAGAACAATTAGAGGCAAACTCACCTAGAAGGAGTAGACAGCAAGAAATAATCAAACTTAGGGCTGAAATCAGTACATTAGAAACAAAGAGAACAATACAAAAAAATCAATGAATCAAAAAGTTGGTTCTTTGAGAAAGTCAACAAGGTAGACAAACCCTTATCCAAATTAACCAAAAGACAGAGAGAGATTATTCAAATTAACAGAATTAGAAATGAAAAGGGGGACATAACAACAGACCCCCAAGAAATTCAGAGAATTATCAGGTTATACTTTGAAAATCTATACTCTACTAAAATAGAAAACCTAAAAGATATGGACAGCTTTCTCGACAAGTACCAATTACCAAAATTAGATCAAGAACAGATTAAAGATCTATAACACCAAGAGAAATTGAAGCTGTTATTAAAAGTCTCCCAAATAAAAAAAGCTCAGATCCAGATGGTTTTACTGCAGAATTCTAGCAGACATTCAAAGAAGAACTAAAATCAATACTCAAGAAACTGTTCCATACAATGGAAATGGAAGGAATGCTGTCAAACTCTTTTTATGAGGCTACAATAACCCTGATAACCAAGCCACTCAAAGATGCAGCAAAGAAAGAGAATTACAGACCAATCTCCCTGATGAACATTGATGCAAAAATACTAAACTAAATTCTGGTAAACTGATTATAACAACATATAAAAAAAGTTATCCACATGATCAAGTAGGCTTTATTCCAGAAATGCAAGGATGGTTCAACATACTGAAAACTGTAAATGTCATCCATCAAATAAACAAACTGAAGGAAAAAGACCCACATGATCATCTCTTTAGATGCTGAAAAAGCCTTTGACAAAATCTAATACTCCTTCATTATAAAAGCCCTGGAGAGATCAGGAATACAGGAAAAATACTTAAATATAATAAAAGCGATTTACAAGAAGTCAATGGCCAACATCAAACTAAATGGAGAGAAACTCAAAGCAATCCCACTAAAATCAGGAACTAGACAAGGCTATCCCTTCTCCCTTTATCAATTCACTATAGTTCTCGAAATTTTAGCCAAACAGTAAGAAAATGAAAGGAGATTAAGGGGACACAAATTGGAAAAGAAGAAGTGAAACTATCTCTATTTGCAGATGATATGATTGTGTACATAAGTGACCCACAAAATTCTACTAGGAAACTTCTACAGCTGATAACCTCCTTCAGCAATATAGCAGAATACAAGAGTAATTAAAAAAATCAGTAGCTCTCCTATACACTAAAGACAAATAGGTTGAAAAGAAAATAAGGGAAATCTCACCCTTTATAATAGCTGCAAATAACATTAAATACCTTGGTGTAACTGTAACAAAAGAAGTAACAGATCAGTTTGACAAAAACTTTAAATCACTGAAGAAAGAAATTGAAGAGAACATCAGAAAATGAAAGACCTCCCATGCTCCTGGATAGGAAGGATCAACATAGTAAAAATGGCAATCTTACCAAAAGCAATCTACAGATTCAATGCACTTACCATCAAAATCCCAGCACATTTTTTTTTTTTTTGCAGATCTTGAAAGAACATACTAAATTTTATTTGGAATAACAGGAAAGCCAGGATTGCCAAAACAATTTTGCTCAACAAAAGAACCTCAGAAGGCATCACCATCCCCAACTTCAAGTTATACTATAGAGCTACAGTATTAAAAACAGCCTGGTACTGGCATAAAACAGACTTGTGGATCAATGGAATCAAATTGAAGACCCCAACATTAACCCACCCACCTATAAATACCTGTTTTTTGACAAAAAGATCAAAAATATTCAATGGAAAAAAGATGCCAAATTGTATTGGCATACCTGGATGGCAGTGTAGAAAAATGCATATAGATCCAAGTCTATCAACCTGCACAAAACTCAAATCCAAGTGGATCAAAGACCTCAATATAAAACCATCTACACTGAACTTCATAGAAAAGAATGTGGGAAATACCTTCCAATGCATTGCCACAGGTGGCCATATAACACCAGTAGCACAGATACTAAGAACAACAATCAATAAGTGGGATCTTCTGAAACTGAGAAGTTCTTGTAAGACAAAAGACAAAATCATTAAAACAAAATGACAGCCTACAGAATGGAAAAAGATTTTCACCAACCCTACAAGTGCCAAGAAACTGATCTCTAAAGTATCTAGAGAACGCAAGAAACTAGAGCCAAAAACCCTGAATAACCCAGTCAAAAAATGGGGTTTAGAACTAAAAAGGAAATTCTCAGCAGAAGAATTACAAATGGCTGACAGGCACTTGAAAAAGTGCTTGGTTTCTTCAGCCATCAGAGAAATGCAAATCAAAACAACTTTGAGATACCATCTGACACCTGTTAGATTGGCTAATATAAAAGACACAGATGACAGGCTATGCTGGAGAGGTTGTAGAGGAAGGGGAACACTCCTCCATTGTTGGTGGGAGTGTCAGCTTGTTCAGCCACTTTGGAATGCAGTATGGCAGTTTCTCAGAAAACTGGGAATCCACCTCCCCAAGGAGGATCCAGCAATACCACTGGATTGGGTATATACCATAACAACATACATTCACACCTCAAAAGCATTAATTATGTTCATAGCAGCATTATTCATAATAGCAAGAACCTGGGAACAACCTAGATGCCTCTCAACTGAAGAATGGATTAACAAACTTTGATACATCCATACATTGGAGTACTACTCAGCCATAAGAAAAAGTGATATCCTAAAATTCACAGGCAAATGGATGGATTTGGAGAATATCCTCCTGAATGAGGTATCACAAACCCAGAAAGATAAGCAGGACATGTACTTACTCATTAGTGGATTTTATGCAAAAACATTTTTTTTTCATTGAAAGATGATGGGTGAATAAAGTGATTTAAAACACACACATACACAAAACAAAACAAAAGACAACAAAACTTCTGGTTTGACTGTAGAAGGATTGCTTAGCAGAAATTTGTGGTGGCCATAGTGCATCTTTGGGCATTAGCTGTGACCTACTGTGCTTTCTTTATCTGTAGCTGAGCCTAATCTGGTTTGAGAAGCTTTATATTTTATTTTTTATGTTTCAAGTATTTTAGAGAAAAGATAAGTTTTATTACTGTATGGTTTTTTGTCATCTATTCTGGATATTTGCTTTTTTATATAATGTTTGATACTGATTTTCAAAAAAAAAAACAATAAAAAAGGAGATAAAACAAGATCAAGGAAAAATGGGCATGGGGGAGAGTGGTAATGTATTGCTAAAATACCTGCACCTCAAGCAGTCAAGGATAAACCAGAATTTCCAGTTGTCCACTGCTGATGTTCCATCTGTAACAAAGACACCATTAGATGAGAAGCTTCTGATGAGAAAATAAGAGTTTTACAGACACTCTTCATATTTATTATCGGGAACCTTCAAAATAACACTTTCTGTAGAGTTTCAGCACACATTACCCATTCAGAAGAGAGTTTATTCATTTTTATGAATTTTTTAAAAAATAAAGTATGATTTTTTTCTTTTAAAAAAAATCCAACCAGTTATGGAATCCTTCAGAAGTGATGACCTGCTGACCATAATCCTCTCTGATTCCTCAGTGTTATATCCTCCTGTAAGATGACCCTAGATTAGCAAAGTAACTGCAGATTTGATTGTTTAACAAAAATCACCTCTTAAATGTCAAAATCCCTAAAGAAATCCAAAATTAAACCCCAAGCCCCAGCCTTATTGGACTTGTTAGTGGACTTAGTCATTCCTGAGAAGAGGAAACTCATTTTGATTGATGTCCCCAATTCTTGGTCTGATGCAAAATATAACCAGGCTAATTCCTAATATCTTCACTTGGTAAAACCTGTCAATCCTCTTGAATATAGTTTCAAGCTGCAAAATTCTGTGCCTGTGGCAATATCTGGCTGCTTTTAACAGATGAAATCCTGGAATCACAAAATTATAGAATTGCATGCTGTGCATGAAAATTTAAATTGCCTCTTCTTGCAATCTTTGTATTAAACACAGGAAAAATAAATATAAATCAAGTAGTAAATACTAAAATTTGATGACTCTTAGTGGATTCGGAGGTACAGGGTCACACAAACTTTGCTTAGTATTCTATGGCTCAGAGAAGCCTGTCTTTAATTACAGATTTCTAGAATTCTAATACTGTCCATCAAGAATAATGAGGTTCCCTTGATTTATTTATTAAAATTGTGTTTATTCATAAGAGATTAAAACAATGACTTTTTCTAGAGCAATTAAGATATCATTGACACCAATCAGTGGAGCTTCCTTTAGGACTGGTTGTTCTATGTGCTCCTGTGGCAGGTTGTGGGTGGAAAGGAGAACAATTCCTTTGAAAAGAAGCCAAATTTCTAGTACCAGCCCGGATGTCCTAATCCAGATCATTTATGAGTTCTTGTTCTCATAGATGTTGCCCTTTCATGCCTGTTTTCTTATCATCTTTATACTATGTTAAACTTATTTCTAAATAGTTTCTATTTTTTTTGACATGGTGATCTGTCTTGCACTTTCTAACAATTTAAACAATTTGATCATAAGGAAACCTCATGGTCTACAAGCTCCCATTCTTAATTGGGGAAGATAATTCTGATCCTTATATGATGGACTCTATATGTCAGAATAAATGCTCGATTCTGTGGTTGTCCAAACCACTCTATAAAGCTGATGGAACTGTTGATGCCATCGCACAGTCCGTGAACTCATTGTCCCCACAGACTCCCTGGCACACTTGACAAAACTGTTTTCTGGTCATGTTGACCTTGACCCTGTGATTGGGCAGATTGCTCATTTTGTTTTCAATTTTGGAAGCATTAACTTGGTGTGAGGTTGACTTCCTTTCTTATCTGTAGTTTTATATGAAGTTATTCTTAATGGGGACAGGACTAGACTAGATGAATTGATTCCATACTCCAAAGCTAATTCCAAAGCTAATTCTACTGTTTCATACAGCATTAAAAGTGTGATGTTTTACTTTCTAAAATTTCTTCAACTAATAATCCCCAACTTCTCTCTCTCTCTCTCTCTCTCTCTCTCTCTCTCTCTCTCTCTCTCTCTCTCTCTCTCTCTCTCTCTGGATACATGTCACTATTGTCCTGTCACCTTGAATTTCTTCCCTAGCATTTTCCCTTCAAGGTCAAGCTTCATGCAGGAAAGAAGCAATAGAGAATAGTCTAGAGGGTCCTGAAGGCACAGATTGCTCCAGTCTGTTCAGCACTTACTCCAGAGCCCTGTCCTCAGTCAAGAGTGACTGTGCAAATCCTCACCCGGTGTGGGCTGCCGTGATCACAATTCACCTCTGAGATTTCCAGTGGTAGGTTCCTGATAGCTCCTTTACAAGTCTTAGAATACTCCAGGCTTCTTGCTCCATTGTATTTCCTGGCACAGATGCCATACATGTTGTAGCCACTGGAGCTTTATCCACATTCTGGGGAATGTGGAAAGAACTTGTCACTGAATTTGACTAAGGATGTTAAACATCTGTTTGAGTTTGTTCTTCAGATTGCCTGCGTTTGTTTTAAATGGCAAGAATTAAGGAGATTTGAAAGTTGAGCTACTTCTGGCTTCATTTTTCCTATGGAAAATATTATTTTGTCCAAAAATATATATTGAGTTTGGCGAGATAGCTCAGTGAGAAAAAGGTGCTTACCACTGAGTGTGATGACCTTTGCTCAAGTGGAGAGAAATGGCTCCTCTTCACATGTGCCCTGGCATATGCGTTTAAATGACATGAACAATTTAAATAAGTATTTAAAAATAGATATTAAAAGTAGCAGTGGACCATTCCTGAACCTTGATTTAACAAACAGATGTTTTTTTGTAATAATTACTTTTGCAACACATGTATACTAAGGGGTTTCTTTTATGTAGGACTGATCTATCAGACTCCTTGTATAAGAATACTATTTTCTGTCTTTCTTGCCAGTAGATTCTCCTAACAGCTAATCTCTGTAGTTTTTCAATGAAGTAAATGTGCCAATTTTTCAAACCAGATCACACACTTTGATGCTCACGACTACTAAGAAATTCTTCTTTTCAAAATCATGAACCATATCCTAATTCTAGATTCTTTTTACCTTGGAGATAGATATACTTTTTTCTTTTTAAAAGAAATTATTCTAGCACAATTACTTACTCTCTATAAATATTCTCTAGCTGTACAAGCAATGTGGAATCCTCTTATTTGACAGACTCTTCTGAGCTACTGAGATCTTAATGTCAGCATAGGAGAAAACCCTAGAGTTTTGTGAAATGTATTATAGAAAAGAGGAACAAAATATAGCAAACTTGAACAAGTAGCTGAAAATTCTAGTTTTGAATGTGCTGAAAAAAGCATTCAGCATCATATTTTATGTCTTTTATCCTCACGCACACATTATTTGCTTAGCATATTGGTAGGAACCATTTTTTGTTTGATCTCCAAATTTATTTCTCACATAATGGGTGTAGATTTTAAAGGACAGGGGCGTGTATTTGGTTGCTTGCCTTATGGTGGAGATAAATTTAAATTTAAATTTAAAATTGTGGTTTAAACTGTTTCCAGGAAAAAAAAATGATTTGAAGGATGGAAGGGGCAATAAAAATGTCTCAGTGGAGCCAGTCTGGATTCTTTGAGTTACCAAATGTTGAGAAGACATTTTGAAATATATCTGTAGCCAGAAATTTTTCTGTGTCCCACAGCCACTTGGTCTGAAATAAACACACAGGGGCTTATATTAATTATAAACTGTTTATAACTGGGTCATAACTGGGTCTGTGTCCCAGGCTGTTACTAGATAGCTCATTCATCTTAAATTAATCCATTTCTATTAATCTATGTATCGCCATATGTCTGGTGGCTTGTCCGTACAGTGACATCTTGCTTCTCTGGATGGTTCAAAGCATTTCTCTCAATTCCTCTTTTCTCCTCCCTGTGTCTCTACTTGGATTTCCTGGCTCACTCTGTCCTGCCTTGCCCTATGCACAGCAGCTTTATTAACCAGTGGTAGCAACACACATTCACAATATGGAGAAGGACCATTCCACTGTATATATTCATGTGAAAGACCATGAATCCACAATACCCAAAGAAAGAGTGATTAATAGTGTATGTTAAGGGTAATTGTTATCATAAGCATACATAGTAAGTATACATGTACTTGGATAATAATCTTATGTGATTTTTTATAATGTATTATTGCATGTGGCATTTGATTGCATTTATAAATTATATTTTAAAATAAGGTATATACTTCTGTGTAAGCAGGAAAGTAGAAACTCTGCACAGAGTAGAAAATACTGACAAGCCTTGGCTGCCATAGGAAATAAGCAAGTAAATTGTAAACAGACATTAATGATATCTCTTGGCCAAGATAGTGATCTCAGAAGGTTTGTTTCCAATGAAATGAATTAATCTACTAAATAGGCTTGCTATTGATAGATATTAAAGTCTAGCTGGCCCCAATAACTAAGCAAAACATTTGCTAAGAAACATCTGCTTTGAAATGTCAGTAGACTAGAGCCATAGATCATAGTGACAGAATAGTAGATTAGAGATTAGAATGCCCAGTCTTCTTCAGGAAGCAGTGGACTTGGGAGGAAAGACAGAGTGATAGGAGTGATGTAGATGCAGCCTTGAAACCCTTGAAACTTAAAACTTTGAATGTATAAAGGGAGCCACCTTACAATCCTCGATGTCACCTGTGTGATTTACCTCAAGTAACACAATCACACCCCAGATTTCAGCCTAAGATTCTTTAGCCAAGAACTCAGAATCCATAGCTTTAATTTGTATGAGATTTGTTTTATATTTGTGCTTGATAAGATTAACAAAACTATAAGAATTTCCAAAATAGGACCAAGGCAATGTGTCAAAAATCTAAGTAAAGATAAACTAAAGACCTTTACATTTTAAAATTTTGATAACTTGTCAGCCCCATGCAGGCTCCCTGGCTGCTGGTTCAGTCTCTATGGGCTCCTGTGAACTCAGGTTAGTTGGTCCTATGGGTTTTACTGGTGTTCTTGACCCTCTGGATCCTACAATCCTTTCTTTCCCTTGTCTAGAGGGTTCCTGAGCTCTGCCTAATGTTTGGCTGTATCTCTGCATCTGTTTCCATGAGTTGCTGAGTGAAGCCTCTCTGGTGACAGCTGGGCTAGGCCAAATCTATGAGAATAGCAGAGTATCATTAGGAATTATTTCACTGACTTTTTTTGCCATTTGATCTTAGGTCTATGGGCTATCCCTCCTCTGCATGTATGTTACAGCTGTGTAGTGTGCACTTCTTGTGAGACTCCTAACAGTAAGACTTGTCTCTGACTCTGATGCCTGATTTTGGGGCCCATTCCTCTTACTAGATGGCTTCATCCAGACTTAATAGAAAAGGAGGACCCTAGTCTCACTGCAACTTGATATACCTTGACTGGCTGATATTCATGAGTTACCTGACTGTATCTGATGGGAAACAGTGAAGGGGGAGTGGATGGGGATACAGGGAAGGTGTGTGTGTAGTGGGGGGTTGGAAAAAGGGGAAGAGAGGAACCTTTGTAAAAAATAATAAAATAAATAAAAAATTGATAGGTGGCTTTACATAAAAGTTATAGGCTTCATAATTATTGTACTGTAAATGGCTAGCTTTCTATAAGTCTTGGCATATTCTAGAGTCAGATTACTAAATTTGTAGTTACATTTAAACTTAAAAAAATTTAGTCAAATTTACATCCTTGTCTAAATGCTAAATAAAATTTGTTTTCAAATACATTACCAGAAATATAAGTTTATATTAAACTAAAAACCACAGATCATATGCATGGTTGTGTATGTGGATGCAGGCATATACAACACACACACACACACACACACACACACACACACACACACACACACACTACTTTCTTTAGTTGAAAAACCATTGGGTGTAATCTTCCTTCATTCTTTGATCATTAGATTTAAGATTTGAAGCTATCAGGCTCTCCGATATGAACTTTAAGTTGCCTTTCTCTGTGTAATTAGGAAGTAGTAGAGAAGTACAGCTGGTTTGTGACTTGCCCCATTGTGATGCCAGCACCCACCACCAGCCTTCTTCACTCACTGTTGATCTGGAGGCAGAGGTCAGGCTGAGTGATCTTGGCTTTTGCAGAAGCAATGCTGTCTTCTTGAGCACAGGCTTTCTGGACTTCTAACTCTGAGCTTTGCTCACAGTGCTTTGCCTGTGGCTTAAAAGGCAGCATATGCAATGACACTGAGATACTGAAGGGATATTCATTTTTTTTTTTCTATTTTGCCCCTTCTGTTGGGGGAATGGTTCCATCTTCATATTTATTCAAGTAAGCCTTGGTGACTGTCATTACAATGCTCTGTCTCTCCCATGTAGAGGCAGCATCTTCTACATCCTTGGTCACTCTCAGGGAAGACCAGGACTCAGACTGTGTTAGAGTTTGTATACAGTGGATCTGGGAAAACTCCCCCTCAGCCCACAACTTAAACTCAGTCTTGATGATTGAAAAGTATTGTCCTGGAAGCTGACAATGTCCATTATCACTGACCCAACAAAACAGCTCAACAGCCAAAAAGTAGACTGAGGGTGATACCTGGAGAAATGTTTGATAGGAGCTGGGGAAAAATGATGCTGCTGGTATTTTGCTAGCTCAGGGCTCTTCTGGTTGGCAGAGCACTCACCCTGATTCATGGTGCTGGTGGCTTACCCTCTCCTCTATCCTTACCCTTTGTAGATATTCCATTTCTCGATTGATAACTGACTTGATATACAACTGTACATATGGTGATAGAGGATATCATTTCTTCTCTTTGTTCTTGTGGCAACAGTTTAAGATGAATATTTGTTATACCCTTTGTGCACATGGGAAAGGAAATCTAAGTGCAATGACATAATAGTACTAACTGGTAAAGAGTAAAGATACTCAAATATCCTTCTGGTAACTAAAGCTGGACTACTTACTACTAAGCCCTGTAACTTCTGTTGGTGTTAAGTGCTCGCTAGAACTTATTTTTGTGACAAAACACATGTGATGCATTATCTATTACTAAGGTATTGGTCTGCCCCATCCCTTTGCTATAACCATTGCCTAAGTCTGGGTAGTTTATAGAGAAAAGAGATCTGTCTAGCACTTGCTCTTCCAGTTGGAAGTCTGCCTGGGCAACCTTGTCTGTTTGACATCTGGTGAGAGCCCCATTGCTGTGTCTCCTAGTGGATGGGAGAGCATGCAAGTCAACAGACCATGTAGCCAAACAGGAAGACAAAGAGGAAGGAAGTCATTCTATTATGTAACCACCCTTTCAGAATTAACCAGGGCTCCCAAAAAACTACATTAATTTCTTTTGTGAACAGTATATACAGTCACTTTGAAAATCTACCTCTGTCACACTGAGGAATGTGCTTCTAGCACATGATTCCCCCCAGGGAACTAGTCATATTTAAACCATACCTCCCCTTAAATCAGTGGTTTTCACATTTTAACAAGCACACTGTACATAACTTTGCCCAACTTAATAACCAGCAAGGCTTTGTTGACAGCCCGAGATTGGCTCTAGCATTAGTATTTACCCCTGGGTATCATCAAATTCTACAAATCTGCTTACTCTTTGGTAAAACATGTCATCAAATATCTACCAGCACACCTTCCTTCTATGGTCTAGGATTTTTAATGCAATGAAGCAATATTGTTTCCTCATATTTTGCTTTCCTATAAATTGAATCATTTTTCTTTTATTTTAATGTTTCTATTACTATATATGAATTATATATAATAGTGGGTTTCATTGTGACATTTTTGAACATGTACATGAGATATTTTGATCATATTCTATTCAACTCAACTCCCCTCCGTTTCCCCCTTTCCTCCTCCCAACTTCATACAGTTCTAGTTTCATGTATCCTTTGCTCTGTCATCTGATAAGCTATGAGCTTCATTGGAGTTGTTTACTGGAGCATGTGCACCTTGACTATGACTAGACAACTGAAGAAAATGTCTCTCCCTCTCACATCCATAATCTGTGTATAATTTCTCAGGGAATGGCAGGGACCGTGAGCCTCTCCCCTTTGCTTGAGAGAGTGGGGTGAACCCAATCATTTGGAGAGTATTGTAGAAATTCACAGATGAGTTCATGAGTTCAGTGGCCATGCCATGTTCAGACATCAGCATTTCACATCATTCCTTATTTGTCTTGCTCTTACATTCAATCTGCACCTTCTTATGCAGTGTTCCCTGAGCCTTGAACTGGGTGTTAAATATGTTCTGTTCCATGTACGGTTGTATGTTCAACAGTCATCTTTTATCTCTACTTTGACTAATTATGAGTCTTTGTAGTCACCGCTGAAAAAAGAAGTTTCTCTGATTGAAGCTGTCACTAGTGCTATTCTCTGGGCATAAACATTGTAATTTAGAAGGCAGTGTGACAGACGCATCACACCCATTTAACAAAACAGCATCAGTAGTTTCCCTATGACTGTGACATCCCTAGCTAAAGGTTTCTGTCCTGGTTTACAGTGGAAGGCTTGAATTCCCTCTTCTAGAGTGGGCATCAAATCCAACCAGAAAGCAGCTGATTACTCCCATAACAGACATGACACTGCATAAGTGAGTATATTTTGTGTGGCTCCTCAGACTGGTGTATACATGGTCCAAAGCTGCATAAGACTGTGTATGATAATTCTCCCCCATCTTTCTGAAATGACGAAGGTTAGCCAGTAGGGAGTAAACTTCCACTGAACTTGGCTTCTTTTCTTTGTCCTGTAACAGTGGCATTTGACATCTTCAGCAATAGGGTCTCATCTTGTTTGGCTGGATAGTCAACAGCAGTGGCAATTGCTTGGATTGTTTTAGGACCTTAAGGGACTTCTCACATCAACAGCTTGTAGGGAGGTGACTAACATCCAGGACTGGAATTTTCACTTAACAGCTTACAGCTTCTAGAAACAGCTTTATCCATCTTCATAGAATACTTTCATTTAAACTTTAAAGAAGACTATATTTGGTTAGCATACTTACCAAGTTCCTGTATGACCTTTCCATGTATCATTAGTTTGGGTTTATCCTCCCCACCTCCTCTTCCTCATCTTCCTGTCACATTCTCCACGTATCATCTCTCTGCCTCAATATTCCTCCATCCACTTTTATATCACTTGGTTCTGCTCCAATACACCTACATTTCTGTTGTTTTTGGTTTAACACCTGAACATTTATTTTATGAATTAATATATGTTTTTATATATTCTTCAAGCTTTTATGAGAAAAAATTTGTCAAAATGTCTACCGTCAGTCCTATTTTCTCTTTAAGAATGAATTTATTACTAAACTTAGTTAAGATATATTTATAAATCATCCTACTTCATTGCTGAGGTATTGTTCCACCACTATAACAAAATGCCTGGCAAAATCAGCTTAAAGGAGGAGAGACTTAATTTGGCTCATGGTTTCATGATTGGATTTCTCATTTCTTGGGGCTTTTGGCAAGACAGATTTGTATGGAAAGTATTACTTCATGGTGGTTGAGAAGCAGCGTGACAGTTAGGGAAGGCTTTGGGACAATATTTATTCTTCCTGGACACACCTCCATCACCCTTTCTTTTCAGTTCATGGTACCTTCTACTTTCCAGCACCTCTCAGTAACATTATTAAATTTTGAATGCATCGAATGGATGAGTAGACCAATAGATACATCCATAGATTTAGTAAGAATACTCAATATTCTATCAGACCTCAAGTTGCTACCTCTGAATGCTACTTTATAGAGGTCCAAAGCTTCTGGGATACATGGAATGTAACAGGTAACCTCAGACACTAACCATAACAATTATGGTGTTACATATAATTTTTCTAAAATTTGATTTTTGGTAAACTTAGGTGTATCTGTGTTTCCACTTGCCATTTCCTCTCTTGAGTATATGTATATGCTTTTGAAGTCATGACTAGATTTTACTTACTTTCCTTTGATAATTCTATCATTCTTTTAGACTTACTATTTATAGGTGATATGTTCTTCAGTGACTTTCATATTCTCCTTAATATTCTTGTTTTATTATAATTATGTTTTGCTTAATGATTTATTTATCATAAAACCATAGAGGGCTAGTAATGAGCAATAAATAGTGAACCTTAAACAATGATGTAAAATTCAAAGGTAGACTTTGAATGAGTTTGCTGTTTACAACACAGCAAATAATAAGAGCATTGATGCTACCATTAATTTTTTTCTGGTCCCTAAGCCTTAGAAGTAATTCAATGAGCCCAGTAAGTACTAAATTGAATAATAGGAAAAGAACACAGGGCAAAGGGCTCTGATGTTTACAAAGAAGTAGGAGATAAGTCAGCTCCTCCTCTACCTTGGGAAGCAACAGTCACAATAGAGGTTTCCTTGATCTTTATTTTCCTGTTATTAGCTATGGAAGTTGTTCAACAATAAAGGGAAGTCTAACTTTGGCACAGTGAAAAAGGATTTTCAGGAATCCACAGGACCTTCTTTCAATAGTCTGCCCATTGGCTCAATAGTATAGACTTAGGTAAACCCATGTTTCATATTGCTGAATAACTTTGATAATATAACACAGCTGTTAGGACCTACTAATTCAACTTTCTTTGTGTAATGCCTAAGAATATCACTTAATAATTAAGAGTAATACCTAAGAATATTAATAAGATCTTGATCAGTATGATGAAGCCTATCTGTAATACCAATTTTAGCTATGTACATAAATATCGGTGGCTGAATCTGCTGAGTTAGATTGAGAGGGGTCTAGTAGGTTGAGTGCAGATAGTTGTTTATGTTCTTTTCCTAGAATGGGGAAAACAGTTGTGACTAGTGGCATTAATGCAAACATAATACAGGGTGTTATACATTTTTCCATATCCAACCACAAAGCAGTTTAGTGCCTGTCATTGTCTTTTATGACTGATTCAAGATAGTTCATGGTAGCTTGATGATATCTGCATTTTTTCTCATTGTCTTTATAATGCTAAGTTTAAGGAAGGGCTAATAATTGTTATATCTCTGGACTTTTGATGTCAGGGAAGAGCACTCAGATTTATTTATAGAAGCAGGAGTCAGTATATTCCCGATGGGATGTTCTCACTTACCTGGTGCCCCTATAAAAGACATAGATCAAGAATTGATGCCAGTTATACAAATTGGAATGGATAGCAAGTGGGTCAAACACCAACCTTCATTCCAGAGCCAGATGTTCTTCATTACACTGCTATTCACATGTGAACCTATGGCCCAATTGGCAATGATGCTCCAGCTGAGTATTTCTTGATAAAGCTCACTTTAGTTATGATTATGTGGGTTTGGTCATCTCTTATGCATAATGTCAAACAGACTCAATTGTTATACATGGTGAAACCCACATTACTTAGACCTCAGAAGACACTTATGTATGAGTCACAGTTATGGAAGATTGTTAGTCCCTGTGGTGCTATATATGCAGGAAGGCGGATCCATACCAGGAACTGTTGACAATATTCTCAAGCCAACAAATGACTCATAGACAGTCCCGTTGGCACCACATCTGGATAAGGCTGATAAATTCAGCAGTGTTTCACTTTCCGAGTAACTCAGGGAGGATATGCAGCTGCTTTGCCAAGCTCTAGGATCAGATCTAGGGGGCAAGAGATATATTTCTCTGAACATTTGTATTATTTTGGGAATATAGAAAGTTGCCCACAGCCAATGTTTTGAACACTTGGTTACCAGCTTGAAGTACTGTTTGAAAGGCTGCGGAGCCTTTAGAAGATGGATCTGGTGGGCAGAAATGGGTTGGGAAGAGTAGCCTTTGATGGCTATATCTTTCCTTGGTTCCTGTCTAGTCTCTGTTTCCTGTTTTTCTACCTGATAAATAGCTCTCCAGCACACACTATCACTGTTATGGAGGAAGGTAATCTTCCATGCCTTCTCCAATGTAATGACCTGAGATGTATGAAGCCATGAATACAAATGAACATTTTCTCCCTGAAGTTGTTTTTATCAGTCACTCAATAATTCTGATGTCAAAGGAGTGAGTTATATCCTCCCAACACTTGTAACAAACTGAGCTATACCACTTGAGGTGCTGGGGTTGGTTACTTTCTTCCTGCATAGTCACATAGTCTATCTCAATCAAATGCTTACCTCTCTCTTTTCCCAGCTTAAAGAATTAAGGGACAGAAATGGGACATGTAGTGACTTGGGTGTCCCTGTCACTATTTTATGAGACCATTGTGGAAACTACAAGATCTAAAATTCTACAAGTAGTTTGCTCTAATGATCTATGTTATTCTATATCCAATAAGTAGTTAGATGTAATTCAAGCAATAGAGTGGCATTTTCTGTGCCATTCTGTATAATTGCCACCCTAGATAAAACTAGGCAGGCTCTTCAGATGTGAGTCAATGGGAGAAGACCAGAAGATAGGTTGTATATTGTCAGAATCACAGATATTCAGACCTGACGTCTCTATTCTGCTTCCTGCCTCTTTTGTACTGATTTCCTCCATGCAGGGCAACTTCCCATGTTTATAAGAGCTAAATTTCCTACCCTTATTGTTTGAGTATGATGCTAGTCTACAATCATAACAGCATATTCTATCCTGTATTTTTCAGCCAAATATTTAAATACCATTATGCCTTTTGTTGATTCTAGCAGTCTTGAGATCATAAAAACATGACACATCTATTGGAAATATGTTCACTTTTACACTGTTAACATTTTATTATTAGTAGGATGCCTTGTCTTATTGAAACTAGCTTGAACATTCAAAAAGTTGGCATAGCTTAATCTTCAACTCTATTACAATGTAGTTTATGCTGAAATAACTATTAATGATGGCTGGATGCTAGAGGTCTGTAGCAATGGCTTGCTATCAGAGTGTCAGTATAATCTATTTGCCAGAAGTAGGTGGGCACATTGAGCTCCTTCACTACAGTATTAGATTTCTGGTCTTAGATGAACAGTGAGCAATCTTAGGTTCAGGTCTAGCCTACCTTTTATTGAATCAGAGTATGGGGTGGAGTTCAGTAATTGAGGTACTAATGAAGCAGTTTGTTCTTAGGAAGCATATTACTGCTTCTTTCAGTACAGTGATGATAATCTCCATGGAGGAATTTGGTGTTTCCGAGGTACTTTATTTTACCAGAATTTCGAAAGATTCTGTGGGTTGGATATAACATAGTGTTTGAGTCAGAAATTGAAGATAAAAGAATCATTCTGAAGCATAAATCTAAAATAGATCAACTGTATTGTTTAGAAGAAGCATGAGCTTGAAGTAAAATGGCTTCCTTGTCAATTATATTTAGTGAGTACAACTTGTCCCATTCTCTCATCACACAAATGTTAATTTCTAGCTTCTATGTTCCACTAGGCAGCATGATAAGTCCAGACAAAGAAGAAGCATACAGTAGGCTGTGAGGGAAGAGAAACATGAGATCAGGAGCACAGTACCTTTTGGAGCAAGCAACAAACAGGTTACTCTTTAGGCTATACTCCCTCCTGTGGGTAATTTATTCCACAGTGTGATGCACTTTGTGGCTCTAACTAATAGTCCTCATCACAGCCATGGATGCTGCTGATTCAGAGACACTCAACCCTTGTAATTGTTCATGCTCAGGAAAGGTATGGAAGGGCACAAACAGCTCATGGTAAATTATTTCTCTTGACCTTATTATGTCAGATTTTTTTAAAAGAGCATGGTGATTTTTTATACTTCAAAGCATCACATTTTAGAGGGCTTTCAAACTAAACAGTATATGTGTATATGTGTTTGTCCCTCGATTCTAAGGCACCAAGAACAATACCCATATTGATAAGCAAATTGGAAAAAAGTAGGCAAGAGACACCCAAAGAAGAAATCTATTGTCTTTTCCATTGTTCTCTCAACATTGTACCGACCTGTCTGAGGACCAAAGCATGAAGACCATCTGGATACTTTAATCTCCAGAGAGTGGAGAAGCCATACTGTCTGGTACTTACCCTATTACAGCGTTACCTAGAAATTTCTAAACCTACTGCTTACATAAACTTTGGCTTGATTTTCTTCAGGTACATCCTTCAGCCACTCTTCTGTTGTTGACTTCTCATTATTTTCCAAACAAATGTCTCACCTCCCAAACTGAACATCCAGAGTCCTCAGTATGTTGAGGATATGATCCAGGAAAGGAATCTTGTGAGGAGAATTCTGAGTGCTTATGAAAACATTCTAAGGAAACAAGACAAGAATCTTGTGACCTCAGTTTCTTCAAAACAAGAAATTGATTTTGGAATGTGTTTTCATGCCTTACCCAGGTGTAGAGAATAGGATTGAGTTTATTTCATATTACTCATTATTGCCCAAATGCTTAAACTATTCTTTATATGCCTCTATAGAAAAAATATGTTTTTCCCATGTGTGGCTTGTCCTTGTGATTGTGTACAGATAGAGCTCATGAAAACTTTACTCATGTAACCTTTCTTAACCCTAGAAGTATAAACATTCTGATGTTCTGAATAAAGTTAGCTATTGCATGAGAGTTTGGTCTGCCTCATTTACTGGCGCCCACCTCCCAGCTCCCAACAACTCTAGAGAGATGACATCAATAAACCATTAAAACCTCTGGTTCCTCTTTTTCAGAGTGGCAACAAAGAAGGACTCATTATTCTAATGAGCTCTGTTTGCATTTTTATTCCTGACATTATCTAGAATTTACCTTTCATATTTACCCCCTTCCCTCCACAAGGTCTCTTAGCTTTTAAGATTTAGCATATGCCTCTCTTCATGGGCCTTTCTTCAGCTAATGGGATAGTTACTTTTCTGTTATTCATCTAGATAGCATTTAGCACAACTTTTTTTATTAATAATTTATTTTTTTATGAATAAAGTCATATTTTTATCTGTGTATATCCTTGTTCAAGCTCCCTTCTCCCTCCCACCCCTTCTAGTCACTCTCTCTGCTCCACATCACTTTATCTCCTCACCAGCAAGGGCAGAGCTCCTAAGGTTCCAATATGGCTTAGTTCAGCATTCCCTCCTGGCAGATCCAGTTTCCTCACCCCAACATCAAGACTGAGTCAGATGTTCCTCTGGAGGGTGTGGGATCCAAGGTTAGCACAACTTTTGTCTGTCTTTTGGCTTATAAGATTGCAAAGTTCTTAAGGATACACTTTCTAGTTATCATATAGATTACCTTAATATATAGTTTTTAAGAGTGGATTTTTTTTGATGAGTTTCACATGAGATGGTGTTTGGTCCTTGGTGATGGCAATTTCATTAAAAATACTATCTTCACTGTCCAAAGTAAAGTGTATGATAAGACATGTTTAATTTTCATTAGTGAGTTTTATTGTGGTTATTCTTTCTAGTATGGCTATCACACGACACTGTGAGTTTCTTCTACATGTCTTCTCTAAAGATCAATTCCCAGTTACTTTCTACTAACTGTTAAATGATTTAATTAATTCTGTCATGCTTTTTGCTTTTTAAAGAGTGATTCCCAAAACTAATTGGTATATTGCAAGGAAAGAGGATGAGGTATGGGATTAATTCCAGCACTGAGCAGGGTATACACTGACTCTGGAATGTATATTGTAACAACTGCCCAAGCAATGTCATCCTACACAATTATTCTGTTTGATGGACTTCTTTGGCTGAACCACATTCTGGAAAACCATGTTTAGCATAAAGTCCCTACACCATTCACTAAGTTCAAAGGATGATTACTTCTCCTTTTGTCAAGATTGGATGCCTTCAAGTATTTGTATTTATTTCAGGGAGAGAAAAATAGCTCGTTCATGGAGTTGAATTACTGTATTTTTCAGCAGCCCCAACAGAACTCTTAAAAAAAAATGACTGTTTTCTGATCTTCCAAAGCTCTAATTGCTGCAGGACCATAGTAAAAAAATGTGTGCATCATTAATGAATTAAATGTTTGTAGATAACATGTTCCTCACTCATGATAGAAGAAAGGGAGGCTCTCCATGGGGATTAAGATATAATTAAGTGGAGGCAAAAAAAAAAAACCAGATAGAATTAAGTGGAGGCAAAAAAGGATGTGGCTAAGAAGAATCTTTCTGTCATTGACAGCATCCAGAGAAATATATGAAACCAACACATAGAGAAGAAAGCTGGGCAGAATGTGGACAGCTTCATTAAGTATGTCTAGTCTTTTAGGAGACTAGAATTAACAAGAGAGCACCAATCCTAATGATGTAAGTTAAATGAGATGTTCAAATGAGTTGATTAATATAAACATCATGATTAATGACATCATTAACAACAGAACCATCAACAATGTTACTGAGCAAGGGAGACTCTGTCTTAGTGCCAGATCAGATCTCAGGGTTCCTTAATCAGTCACTCGTTAGCCATTTCATTGTAGGATCCTGCAGAGTTCACAGTCACCCAAGAGAGAAGTGCTGATGACAGGGCCTGGGAACACTTTGGAGCAACAAGCAGTGGGTACTTACTAGCTTGCATGATACATTTCAGTATGTTGTAATCAAGCAATGTGACCTCCTTTTCTTATTGGGAAGAAGGCCATATAGTGAAGTGAGGATGTGCTGGATGGGAGCCACTCTTTGTAATTCAAAGTTTATGTCAAGAATAATTTACAGACTACAGGAAACTCTGCATGTAAGTTTTATATATTTAACAGTAGAATATATAAGTATTAAAGTTAGGGTTATGATAGCTTTGTGATAACATATGTGCTCCTAGCACATGGGTGCATGGCTAAGTTATTGAACATAAGCTGTGTTGACTTGAATATACATTATATAAAAAGATAGTGCAAAATAAAAATAGTTGTGTCAAGGTTTGCTACCTCTGTTTTCTGTATTTCTAATTTTTTTTAATAAAGTCATGCTAATTTCAAAACACTATAAATAGAAAAAGAATATGAAAAAATTCTAAATCATACCCCAAAGTAAACTTTCCATCTTTTAAATAGATATGCTAATTTATTTATTCTAATTTTAACATTATTTACTCTTCCTGTATCTTGAGAAAAGCATATTTGAAGTGTGGGTTCTCATCAAACAAAACTAATAGGACCTGCAAATATTTAAGAAAATTTATGTGTCAACACAAAATCCACAGCTCTTATCTTAAAGGAAACATAAAATACTTTATTCTGGAGCTATTTTGAGTGATCATGACCCTAGAACATATATTTAGATACCAAAAGCTCCACACTTCAATGTGAAATCAGTTTCATGCAAGTGTACAGTTTTTGTTTATTTGTTGTTCATATTTTTTGTTCTTAAAGAGACAGGTTGCATTGTGTAGCCCTGGCTGTCCTGGAACTCACTCTGTAGACCGGGATATAGTTTTACAGAACAAAGAAAGTCATAAATCAAGGCAAGTTCAGAATACATTGGTGGGTACACCAGGGCTGCAGGTATGCCCAGATGGTGCTGGGGACTATTCTATAGGCCCAAGCTGCCCTGTGATGCCTTTCTTAGCTTTGGGGTTTGTGCAAGTCAGTCACCTGTTAAGTGAATAGATTCCAAAAGACTTTTTATCTATTAGTCAGAAGATGTTAGCTCTGACACACACGTGGGTGGGGAATGGCTGTTCTAGGGGGTCAGAACTTAATCCAAGATGAAGCAACTAACTTCTGGACCAGCAACATTCCAATCTCCCTACAGCAATGAGAGTCGAATCAGTCTGTGTAGGCACAGGTTCTTTTCAAGAGCTTTCTTTCATATTTATTATGGGATTGGCTCAAACAACTGTGAGGGTAGCAGATTTAAAACCAGAAGTAAAGTCTGACAAGCCAAAACCTTGGGCAGAAGCTGATGCTGCGCTCTGGGGACAGATGTGTTGCTTCTCCATGATATTTGGGTTTTGCTTTTAAGTCTTTCAATAGACATTATCAAGGGTGATTTCCCTCATATACATTCAGCATATACATTCAGACTAATTACATATGTCAGACACGTCAGCAGAATGCCTCTGTGTGAACCCTGTGATCAGCATTTCTTTCAATAACTGAATGCTGGACCCTCACCACACTGACCATAGAATTAGTGATCATAAGCACTGAGTATTTTGTTGTCTTAGACTCTGAACCTATATTTCTGGGATCCAGTAACACATAGGAGAGCTCTTAGGGTGTACGTTGTAATGGTGTTCTTCCATTTTATGCATAGCTGCATCTCTGTAACCATCATTTAAGTTGTTATCCCAGTAACTCAGTTATTTCCTTGCCTGGAGTTCTCAATCTTTACTAGGTCCAACATTGGAAATTTAGTACCTGAATGCTTAGTTCCATCATGACCTATGACCTATCCTACCTTAGGTCAGCATGCCTCTGGTTCTGACACTTGGATGTCACATTTCATTCCAATTTCTCCAGATTTTGCAATTGTATCTCTAGTTATGATTATATTGTTAACTTCATTGGAAATTTTCATAATTATATCCAGTTGTATTTACTGAAGGATTATATAGTCACAGAAAACATAAATTTCTCCCATCTCTCCACTTATGAAATTTTTTTTAATTTTCCAGGTTTTGAGTGGATGATCATCTAAGGTACATAGGAATCTTTCTAATTATGGGGGAAAGGGTGAGTAGTATTAACTCACTAAACAAATTTGCCTTCAGGATATAATCATAAGAAATATTTTTTTAATTTGTTCTGTTTTTTTTTTTTTAAACTACCAGGCTGCCTCTTGTCTTCTAGAATGAGCCAGACAGAGTCTGATCACATTGCTATGCTAGTTTAGCACCTCCTTGATGCTGTTATGTACCTCTTTATTGTCCCCATCAATCAGGACTAATGGTCTTAACTTCTCCACATGTTTCTCACATGACAATTATTTTTTCATGTTCACTGTCATGTGGAGAGTTCCAGTTTGCCACTCAATGTCTTTTAGCAACAAGGAATTTAGAATGAAAAGGCTCTCCACAAGGAAATGCACATGAGCCTGCTCTTCTTACCTTCCATTGCAGAGCCTGGCTGTGACAGCCATTTCTTGACATCTGCCAGCCTGTAGTTTTATAAGCATGGGTCTGACTGAAGGTATGAATTTTTTTTCATACATATAATTTTCAGCTGGAATGTTTTCAACATCTTTGTACATGACATGAAAAATTCTACATTGAATTTTAAGAGAACTTAGCTTGCAAATTTTTGTTCTTTGTTCCAGGCATCTGCATTTCCCAACATGCTGTTTCTTCAGACAACATCAAAACCCCTCCCAGGATTTGTTCTTATTTCCTCATCTTTTCTAAGCCACTAGCACATTCTAGTATCCAGATCTCCTCCCTCTGACAGTTGCTTCATGGCCACCCAAGCCACCGTCACCTGACTGGGATGTGACAGGGTCCTGTCCTAGTTTTTGTTCCCACAGGTAGACCTGATATGCCATCATCCATATAACACCTGGACCACTTCAATAAAATGAACATGTCACATCATTCTCTTACTTAAATTCTCCAGTGGCTCCAAACCTCTCTTAGGATGAAGTCTTCTTGCCAGGTCCCGTGTGGCCTTTTAGAGTTAGACTGGTCTTTCTATCACTTCATCTTCTATGGTTCTCTTGGCCTGGGCTTCCATGCATATCTTCCATAAGAAATGTCAACTAGACCCTTCCTGCAGACCTGTGCTACTGTATCCCAAAGTGTTTTACCCTTGGCACCTAGGATGGATGACTAGGTCCTTTTTTGGTTATTCAGATCTCAGATCAAATTTAGATGTCATTTCTACATTTGTTTTTTTTTTTTTTTAATATTTATTTATATTCAGTATACCGAAGAGGGCACAAGATCTCACCATAGATGGCTGTGAGCCACCATGTGGTTGCCGGGAATTGAACTCAGGACCTCTGGAAGAACAGTCAGTGCTCTTAACCTCTGAGCCATCTCTCCAGCCCCCTCTACATTTGTTAAAGTTGGTAGGCATTTTATAGACAAGACCCCTCATCTTCTGCTAAATGTTTAAAAATATCTCTATTTTATTTTAACAGAAAAATAAAAAGGAGTCACATGAGAAATTGTTCTTAGGCTAATACCTAGTCTCTACTTTTGCAGCTTCTCCGTTTAGGATAGTGGTAGCCAAGGAAACATAATTTGTTCTCTGGGGATTACAGCGTATATTTGACCACAAGTGCTCATTTATTGGTGGCTTTTACTCAAGCTTTTTGAAAGGGGTCAAGCAGTATACAGAATAGATGGAGAAACAAAGATGAACCAAGGGTGTCCAGCAGCTGCTTGAAGTTTCACTCTGTCGTGCCTTCAGAAGTAAAAGCAGGCAACATTGCTCTTCAGGCTGTGAAGCCACCAGACTGGGGTACAGAAATTAGACATACATTCTTAAGTTTGCTTCTCTGGTTCAATATTTCCAACATGAGCATGTGTGTAATGCAACAGCACATCCTAGGGAACTTTATAGAAAGAGTGGTTTTTATCTTCAGTGGACCTAAAGGAAGATAAAAGATTCTAGTGGGAACCCCCTTCCTGCCATTTTCTACATGGTAAAAATCTGATAATATGCGGATCATTGATTAGTTCCTTTCTGAATATTTTGCTGCCACAGGACAGAGGGACTGTTTGGAGTTTTGCAAAATTTTGAAGTTTCAGTCTATGTAGTATAAAAATTACCACTTAAAGCCAAAGTCAAGTACCTGTAAAGCACATACTGCAAGACAGGCAGTAATGTGAGGTCCTGTCCCATACGTTCACACCCTCCTTTTAGTTACTAAACTGTGTGATCATTATTTCTCTTTTTCATCAGAGGATTTGTTCAATCACCCCTATGGCAGACACTGTACCCTAGTGTATTCAGAATCTAGGATCATGCTCCTCTTATATCTCTGCTGTCCAGCAGCTCTTTTACCTAAGTCTGATCTGAATATTTAGTTTTATTTCATGGTTTAAAATGTAAGCATTTTTAATCACTAGAAAGGCTTTCTGGCCAAAGACCCTCTATAGTTCAGGAACAGGAGCTGCCTATTTGGGGTGTGCCTTCTGTGCAGAAGAAAACCCAATAAGGGCAGATTTCTGATCTCACCGCTGGTCACCAGCCAGGGAATGTTTATATACTGGGTGCATTCTCAGCCATGGAGATTACCATCATGGTATATGTGTGTGTGTGTGTGTGTGTGTGTATGTGTGTGTGTGTGTGTGTGTACCATTTTTCTGTTAAATATACTTCCAGTAGTTTAAATCTCAGAAGAGTTGATTTTGTGAGCTATAACGATGGCTCAACGGTTTATAACACTTGGCATTCTTTCAGAGGACCCAAGTTCAATTCTCAGGACCCACATCAGGCCTGTTACTACAACTTCATGAATGAATCTGACACTCCCTTTGGACTCATCTTCTGGCACACACACACACACACACACACACACACACACACACACACACTTACTCACACACAATTAAAAATAAAAAATCTTTTTAAAACAAACTGACTTTTCTCTGAGTAAACAAAACCAGGAACACCAAGTGGTTCACCAAATTCACAACACCAAATTCATAACACCAAATTCATCCTTCTGTTTATTGTCACATGCTACCTGAATCTCTGCTCTTAGACACTGAAATAATTCCATTTCTATAACTTTTCATGATTTTCTTTGGTGATCGTAAGTGGAAAGCCTAATTAAAGTTGAAGCTAATACCTAGTTTATGGGTTTGATTTAATAAGTATAAAATTAGCTTTAATATTCAGATGGTCTTTTGAGAAAAACACATTTGTTCATTAAATGTCGCTGGCCCAGATCTCTTCCCTCCGCTGTTGTATAATAAGAAACAAATGAGAGGAATGATCCCAGAAGTTATTATATTGTTTTTAAAGTCATCAAATGTTTTCACAGCTGGAATCTTGTTTAAGTATGATCTCTGTTCTCAGAAAACCTGCAATGTAAAACCCAGTGATGCATACTTCTTAGATAACTATGAAGTAAAGATGTGGACAAATTTAAATGTAATGGAGAGAAAGTATAAGTGGAATTAATCTCAACGTTGTTCAACCTGTCCCCACCTATGGTTGCCTTTGTAATAGATATACTCAACCTTCCTAATACTGATATTTTTGGTCATCTATTTTCAGCTTGTAAAATGGTAACATCTATTTATGGGCTGTCTGAATATGGAGCATCTCATGTCTTCTCACCTTTGCTTGAAGGATTCACTTAGAAAATCAGAGATATACACTCATGAAATGAAACCATTCTCAAGAGATGCTGAATCATAATTCCTGCATAACTTCTGGAAGAAGCAATGAGTAATTCTACCTGGACTCATTCGGTAACATCCTGTGTCTTTTTTACCTCTACTGTGTTGCTGGTTTCTCTCCCAAAGAACAACCCAAAAGCCTTATCATTTGTTGCATTTTCTTATCAGTTTCTTAACTGTAAAGGTTCATTACTTTAACTGACCCTTCCATCCTTAGGAAAGGTTTTCTTTTTCAGTAGAAATATGGGATAAAATAATTGGAGTTCATTTATTATCTGTCTCTCTCTTTTTAAAAATAGTTTTCTTTCTTTCTCAGCCCTGGGCCTGATTATTACACAGGGATCACACAAATAGTCATAGCTCCAGGGTTAGGAGAACCACACCGAACCCAGTTACGTTATTCTAAGCAGGAATTCTTTATTACAGAATATGACGTGCTACGTGTATTAAAAATGTGAAGACGCTATCGTGGTAAGTGAAGGTTTGTTACTTGTTTTCAAGATCCTAGTTCACTGATTCTGAGCCTGGAGAGAAGGGTAAACTTGAGACACTGAGTTTTAATCTTTAAGAATTCTGAGTCAGCACTCTTGAGGGAGGGGGGACAGAACTGGATTTGGCCAGAAGTGGAGACTGATCTAAGCATTATTGGGTCAGTGGGACCATAGGACTGTCTGCTCCCTGCCCAGGGAGGGGATGGGGAGTTGCAGAGAAGAAAAATGACCAGATGTGTTGGGAGGGGGAAGAGACCTTGAATAAGGATATACAGGGATGGAAAAAAAAT
>PVIH01002012.1:0-54317 GCA_004025045.1 Sigmodon hispidus
CACACTGACATAGCTCAAGCCTGGGAGGGGAACACACTGACCTAGCTCAGGCCTGGGAGGGAACACACTGACCTAGCTCAGGCCTGGGAGGGGAACACCCTGACCTAGCTCAGGCCTGGGAGGGGAGCACACTGACCTAGCACGCTTATACTTACCAAATTCTGAGGGATTCTGGATTCTGTTACAAAAAGAACTTCTCAAATTAACCTTATCACAGTGTTGTCCCCTTATTTTATGCATGTCTCAGGTTTACATCTTAGTGTCTTAATGGTGTGCTTCTTCTCCCCCCCAAAAAATGACTCAAATACAAAGGCAGAGTTCATCCTTGTATAAGGAAAATGTTACAGTAGGAAAAGGTCACAATGTCCCTGACAAAACAAACCCTGAATATTCTAAAAGTGTCTCTGAAGAGGTCCAAGACCATTTTGATTTGAAGCCTAGTTTAAATACAAGCTCACAATTACAGCATGCCTTTTGATAAGTCTTCTGTACATTCATAATGTACAGGAAATGGAGGTAAAAGTAAGTAAGTAGCTGTCCTGAATGGCTGGTTACTCAGTGTCTTAATTTGGATTTCTATTGCTGTGAGAAGACACCATGACCATGGCATTTTTTCTGAAGGAAAAACATTTAAATTGGTTAGCTTACATTTTCAGAGGTTTAGTACACTATCATCATGGTGTGACATGGTATGCAAGCAGACATGGTACTGGAAAAAGTAGCCAAGGGTCCTATACCTTGCAGGCAATAGGAAGTCAACTGCATCACTAGATGGTATTGTAAGCATATATGAGACCTCAAAGCCTATCTCCACAGTGACACACAGTACTGGGCCGAGGCAAGACCAAAAACCAGCTGGGTAAACTCCAAACTCTGTATCTTCATATCTAATGTCAAAACAGTCTTCAGCTCTCCAACTCCTTTGAGCTTTGTTGACTGCAATATACTTCTTCCTCTTACGTTGGTTCCACTCCCTGTTGTCAGCCTTTCTTGAAAGGTATCCCAGGACTCTGGCATCTTCAACGTCTTGGGGTCTCCAAGGCAATCCGGGCTTCAATTTTACAGCTTCATGAAATGGCCTTTCTAGGCCTCCATTCAGGGACACCCCTGACACATGCCTGGCCTTAGAGGCTTTCCTTAGGATGAAGGCAAATTCTATAATCCCTCTCTTTTATCCTTGACTCTAAAGCCAGAACCACATGACCAAAGCTGCCAAGTTCTGCTGCTTGCTATGGATGGAACATGACCCCCTTGTTCAATTACATTTTCACAAAATTTCTGTTTTTGATGATTTCCTTTACTGCCTGAGCTTGGCTGTTCTGAAACTTGCTCTGTAGACCTTGATGGCTGCAAACTCAGACATCTTCCTTCACTGTACTGGGATTAAAAGCATGTACCACCATGCCTAGCTCTAAACTTTTTAAATTCCTTTTCACAAGTTGAAAACTTAGTTGGATGGGCTCTTGCCCTAGGTCACCACCCCTGCATTTCTATTTCTTAATCTGTTTATCTCCTTGAACAGAGGATTTGGTTTCACTCTACTTCCTTTACTCCTCAAACTTTACATTTTCCTGCTTCTTTTTATTATAAATCTATATAAGAGTGACTAGTAATAACCACATAACAGAATCAATACTAAGCAGTTTTAAGATTTCCTCTGCCAATAGAATTAATCGATATCTCTTCACTTTTGCCTCAGGCAGACTCTTCAGAAAAGGGCAAAAGCAGCCACTTTCCTCACCAAAATATCTGTAGGCAACATACTAAAATTCTTCTCTGAAACATCTTGAGCCAGCCCCCAACAGGTCAAATCACCCTGAGTACCACTGTCTTTCATGCTCCTACTGGTATGGCCCATTGAGTAGCACTTAAAACATTCCACTGCTTTCCTAACCCAAACTCCCAAAGTTCAAATTTCTCCAAACAATGTCATGGTCAGACCTATTGTAGCAATACCTCAGTCCCTGGTACTAACTTCTACCTTAATAGGAGTTCTGTTGCTGTTAAGAGACATCATGATCATGACAAATCTTATAAATGAAAACCATTTAATTTGGTTTGCTTATATCGTCAGAGGTTTAATCCACTATCATCATGTTGCGATATAATAGTGTGCAGCAGACGAGGTGCTGGAGTGTCCTACATCTTTCAAACAAAGGCAACATTGGGTGGTATCTTGAGCATATATGAGACTTCCAAGGCTATCTCCACAGTGACACATTTTCTCCGACAAGACCACGCCTCCTAATAGTGCCACTTCCTGTGAGCTCACAAGGTCCAATTACATTCAAGCTACCACATTCATAATGGCTGAATTGATCAATCTTTTATCAGTTGGGCTTTTCCACAGTGGATACTCCTAGCTGCAGTTAGTGGAGTTGATGAGGCTCTGGAAGCAGAGGAGGGCATACTGAGTATTTGTAGGAATATGCGTCACTGCATTCTAGAGAGTTTCAGAGTAGATGAGACCTGTCACCTTGTACTTGACATGCCAAAAAGAGTTGGCAGCATGATTCCAAGTACAGAGGCTTGAGAATCCCTGTCCTGGAAATTGCTGTGTGTGAACAGTACATGGCATGTGGTGTGTGAGTGGTGGGATGTGTGAGTATCAGGGCTGAGGAAAATGCTAGAAAGTTAGCACCACCAAGTCTACCATCACAGTTTGCTGTTTATTCTACAGACAAGGATGAAATTGACAGTTCTCCAAAGGAACAGGAACAGGATGCATACTTATTTTAAAGTGGGATTTAGATTGGCTTATATGTGTGACAGGGTAGTTTAACAGAGTCTGTATGCATGGTGGAAAGACTGGAAACCCAGCGGCAGCTCAGTTGGCAAAGCTGGATGCCTTAGCCATCCCAGTCTGTCACCAACCCGCTAGAAGGTTCCCAGAGAGTCATGATTGTGCTGTCCACCTTGGAAGGTAAAATGTGGAGTCTGATGGCAGATGGAAGTGTCAGCACTAACAGAGGCAGGGAGGCTGCATGCACTCATGTGACAAGGACCAAAAATAAATAGGTTTATATCTTTTTCATAAACTTTTCTATACATGGGCCACTTGTTGGAAAATGCCACTGACTCAGAGACTGGGTCTTCCACCTCAGCTGGGAAAGCCCTATATACACCTTTCAGAGTCTGTTTCCTAGTTGATTCCAGACCCTGTTAACAGTGAAGACTAATCATCAACTAGGTTTTCACTTAAGGGCCTTGGGAATCCTCTGCACAAGCTCCCACACCTTGCTGCTTATGAGGGCAAACATGTGTCAGTGACTTGAGTTATTGCCGAGACTAAATGCTGGGTGAGAGAAGCCAAGGGAAGGAGGGTCACATCAGCTCATAGTTTCTTCTAGAAAGGACATCAGGGTGGCAGGGCCCTGGCCTCCAATTAGGAAGCAGAGCAGCAAATACCTGTGTTTGTCTGGATTTCTCCTTCCTCTTTAGTCTAGAGTCACATCCATAATGACAGTGACCATGTGTGAGTGAATGTGCTCACCACAGTTAATGATATATATTTATCTTTAGCTGTTCTCCACATGTATGTGAGCCATAGGACTGGTCCCTTCCCCTTCCTGTCTTCCTCCTCCTCTCCTTTCCTATCTTCTTCCCCCTCCCACACCCATGTTCCTGCTCTCCTTGTTATTTCTCTGCTGAAATGCTGTGCTCCCAGACAGTACGGGTCATTCCTTATCATCCAGCTTTGACCTCAATAGCAATTTGTCCAAAAGTGACAACCCCACTTTCCACCACTCTCTGACACATTAATTGTATCCACTTTATAATATTTACCACCACTAAAAACTTCTATGTCTTGATTACATCATTATTGTGTGTCTAGACCATCACTCTGTGAGAAACAAGGGCCTTGACTGTCTTGTTCCCTGGAAAAAAATCTCTGATATATAACATCCATTTGTTGAACAATGGAATGAACTGTCATACTGGATTCAAGATGATGGAGGGATAGGAAAGACAATGAGCCATTTAGAAAGCAACTTCCATGACCCAGGTAAGAAATTGCTCAAACTTGGCTAAGGCAGTGGCCCTGGGGAAGAAGAGAGCTATGATCAATACACAAGTGAGAATATGCCTGGCTGACTCAGGCCAGGAGCAGAGGAGCGGCTGGCCCAGCACCGTCTGAGGAATGCACGTACTGGTTTGTGCTCCCAGAGGCAGGGAAGCCGGGGGCAGTAGAATGAGCAGAGATCCCCATGCACTTGGACATTGAAGTGCTGCCTTGGGGAAGCCTGGTCATGTTTGGGCACCTACCAAATAGGTATAAAGAAAATCTTAATGTATGTTTGAGGCTCTGTGGAACATTGCATATTTCTTTTAACAAAATAAAATTTCTAAGTACATGGAAATCTATAGAAGAATATTAACACCCATTGAAAATCAACTTATCTAAGTAATATTCCCAGATCACCTGTGAAGTCATCAGCAGGTGCCCCCTGGAATCTGTGCATGTGTGATAATGTGCCAACTCTTCCTCGGCTGGCTCCCCGGTTACTCCACAAGCTTCTCCAAGATCTGCTCATGAGGGACGAGTGAATGAAGGTTTTGACAGTGTCACTTTCCTTATCCAGGTTTCACCAGTTCATTCCCACTGTCTCAGTGTGGCATTGAAATCTCCTCCCAATGCTTACAGAACATACATATATACCCCTCTCTCCTTCCCCCTCCCTCCCTCCCTCCTCTTTCTCCCCATGCAGCTCCCTCATCTTTCCTCTTTAACAAACTTACTGCTGAGCCAAGCCATGCATGCACTCACACACAGGGTCTGGGGTTAACTATGTCAGTGTCCTGTAATGTTGCCACTAACAAGCCGACAGAGACTGGTGTGTGAAATCAAGTGCCAATGCCATTGTTCACACTGACAGATGCTGTTGCTGAGGAGACCTATTGTTCATCTTGCTGTGACTAGGCTAACAACCCTAGAAACTAATGATCCAAAGACCACTTGAGGAGTATAGGTCAAAGCAAGGGATTACAGAATGTCCAAAACTTCTGGCTCTTGAAGCCTGTGGTCAGTAGAATCTCCACCTGCATCCTGTGTCCATGGGGCAGTGTAGCCTGGTGGATGGCAGAGCAGTGTGACCTCATGCATCCCCTTTACTCCTACTAAGAAGTTTAGTACATGTTTAGGGACCTACCAGATAGGGTTTCTAAGGTTATTTAACTTCAGTTTGCTGCACCTATAGGCTTACAGTGCCTGCGGTGACTGTTTTCCTTGTGTCAATCTTGTACCAAGTTCTCAGTTGAGCTCAGAAGGCAATGCTGTCTATCACTTTCGTTCTTTCACTCCTAGTTTAATTTTAGTTGGTTTCTCTCTTTTGAGACAATGTCCCACACTGTAGACCAGGCTGGCCCAGAAATTGCCATATAATCTTCATAGCCAATCTAGTCTCAGATACACAGCAATCATCCTGCCTTAATGTCTCCAGTGGTATGATCATAGGTGTACATTGCCATCTAAAAAGGCTACTTTCCATGTTTCCAAGTTTTGGGGAAACTATAACATGAGGTCACAGTTTTGTTGTTTAATCCAGGCCTTCTGACCCTGGTCCACCATACTGTCCCCACATTTGGTCCTGCAGCCATGTTGTATGTAGTTTATAGCCTTCTACACAGTTTAGACTGGTTGTTAGGGCTTTTTACCCTTCTGTAAATATGTGATGTATTGCCTTGTGCAACCTGTGTTAAGTATGAATTTCCCTTGGAGGACATAGGTCTGTTTAATTCACAGTTGTGAGGAGGGTTAGCTATGTGTATTATTTTGGGTGGTTGTTTTCACTTCTCTAGATATACTGTTGGTTATAGAGCACTCCTTGGGGGGCATTCTATTCTTAAGAATGGGGTTATTCTGTGGCTGCTCTTAAAAATGCCAAGATTGTCTTTTAAATTAATATGAGTTGGCATTTATAATTGCCTTCATTTATAGGATATAAAGAGATGTTATGAATTATGAGCACAATGAAGAATAACTAAATTAAGCTAGTTAACATGTCCATCAGTGCAAGTGTTTAATATTTTTGTAGTGATGAGAATTGAAATTTACTCTTAGCAGTTTTGTTATTGGCATCATCAGTCTGCAATAGATCTAACCAAATTCACACATTGTTTCTGCCTGGAATGTACACCCTTCGATCAATGTCTCCATTTTCACCAGCTCCCCTAGCTTCAGTTCCCACTATTTTACTTTCTGTTTCTGTTAGTTTGATTGATTAGTCTCTACATATAAACAAGAAGATGCAATATTTGTCTTTTTGTGCTGGTCTCATATTACTTAGGATGATATTCTCTGATCTGCTCATGCTATAGCAAATAGTTGAATTTTCTTCTTTGCAAGGCTGATTAATATTCCTCTGTGTGCACACATCACATTTCATTTGTCTGTTCATTCATCTATTAGCCACCACTTAGGCTATATAACTTGGTTTTGGTAAATATTGCCACACTCAATATGGCAGTGCAGACATTTTTTTCCACAGATTGATTTCAAGTGTGGGTGGATACTCAGAATTGGGATTTGTGGATAACATGCTCCTTCTGTTTTGAATTCCTGAGTTATTTCCATTCAGTCTTTCATAATGTCTGCATCAATTTACATTTTTATCAATAGAAGACACTAGCTCCTCTTCCTACACATCCTTCCCATCACTTGTCATCTCTTATCTTCTTTATTGCAGCCCCCTGAGGGATGAGAAAGGACATCTGGATGTGGTATTAAATTGCATTTCCCTAATTATTTGTGTCCATCACTGGCTGTTTGGATATCTTCCTTTGAAAATTACTGTCCATGTTCCCTTGTCCCCAGATGTATTAATCTGCATCTTCTTTCAAGAAAGGTTTTTTCCACTGAAGTAAAATGGACCTGAAATAAACTCAGTCTCCATGAGATGGCACTGATTGCAGAGGGTCAACTGTAGCAACCTGAGTTTTCTTTCTTCAGGCTCAAATCACAGATCAAACAAATGCTCATAATACTTTAATGATTTTTCTCTTGGCAGAAAAAGAATGAGATAAACTAAATAAGCTGAAGTTTTTGCACCAGGACCTGTAAATCTGAACTGCCTTAATATGGCATACTTGTCAAATACAATACTACATCTTACAACCATGGACACTCCATCAAAAAGCTCCCATCAGAATACAGTCTCAACTCTTTACTGTGGTCACTCAGGTACTAAGAGAAACCCAGTGACCATTCCCTACTTAGACATCTGAAAGCTCCGATCACACCAAAGGCTTCTAACAATGGTGTGGGATTTGGATCATGTCCAAGCAGAAGCACTCAGTAAGGTCTAAACAGGCTTCACTGGGGAATGGTGACAGTTTAGTCTGAAATGTGAGAGCTATCTGTGGTCATTTTCAGCCTCTTTGGGGCTTATCTTTGTCTTTGTCCACATGCCCCATTTTGTTGTCTTCCTCCTCATCCTATTTCTTTTCTTTAATCCTTACTAATATATAGAGTGTATTCTGCATTAAGAATCGAATTCATTGGCGATAATACAAGTGTGACTCTCCGTCGTCCTTAAAGAATTGACACGTGCTATAGAGGACAGGAAACTTACAAGATTTTGCAGTTCAGTGAGAGAAGAAAGCTGGGGTACAGTGATTAAAGGGATCCCCCTTTCAGTAGGGTCTTGTGTAGCTTTGGTTCCAAGAATTAGTTTTCAAAGATTATTATTTAGTAAATATTTCTGAGCATCCATTATGTGTATGGGTCCTTTCATATGTTACAGGCTATGTGGTAGCTGGTTGTAGGCTATTTATTGCTTAACTATTATTCCTCAGTTGGTGCTGCTGTGGGATCTTTGGAAAGTGAAGCATGAGTGGATGTGAAAAGGCTCCATCTTGGTGTCTAGTTACTACCTAGTTCCCCCACTTTTTGCCCAATGTGATGTGAGAGGCCTTACTACAAGTCCTGCTACTGTGAGCAGAGCTGCTCTGCCAGACCGTCCCCTCCATGACACAAGGAGGCCCCTAGTGCTGGGACCTGAGCTGTTTCTGCCATGCCTTCCCCTCCAAAACACACTGAGGCCATGAATCAATGTAAACCTTTCCTCCCTGAGTCTGTTCTGTTAGGTGCTGTGGTCACAGTAACAAGGAAAGCTGCTTGAAAGAAACACAGAGCAGACAACATCCAAATCACTGTCAGCACAGGGAGGAAGTAAAGAAGGTGCCTAGCACAGGAGTGGGTACATAGAGCTAGAGTCAGTGTCAGAGGGAAGCTTTCTATGGAGATGAGAACTGCGGATGGGATGTGGAGTGAGGCAGTGGTAGGATGCTCGGCATTCTAAGCCGTTATCTTGTTGCATTGGAAAACCCACTGGGGTACTGGAGAAAGCATGAGTCCATCTAATGCCTGCTTTTCAATCCCATTCTGACTGTTAAGTGGAGGACAGCTTTAAAGAGACCAAAATCAGGAGCATGGAGCTGATTGGAGGCTTTCAGAGCCATCCGAGAGAAGAGCAAAGGCACCTGGGTAAAGGGGAAGTGGTGGAGATCACAGACATGAGAGACATGACAATTCAGGATACATTCTGGTGGTGTGGGATTAGCCCTGACAAGTAAGAGATAGCAAGACATCAACAACAGTGAGATTTGTGAGGAACATGAGGCCGATGAGGACCCCTTTACCTCAGGTGGGAAGATGACTCCTCAGAAAGATGATTTGCTCTTGGAAAGGTCAAGCCCTGTGCTGTAGCTGTGTCTGTGTCTGATGCCAACTAGATAGTTTTCTGGTGAGGGTGTGCATAAATCTTAAGCTCTGTGAGAAATAAAATCAGCTGGCATGTGTGTGTGTGTGTGTGTGTGTGTGCATATTTACATATGTGTGGGCAGGGACACATGCATATAGGGTACATGTGCACATTGCTTTTTCATACTATTCATTGAGACAGAGCTCATCAGTATGTATAGTCTTGCTAGTAGCTTGCTTTGGGCAGGTGTTCCCATCTCTCTTTGCCTTCCAAGACTAGGATTACAGGTGTGCTGCCATTCCTACAGACCATTGTATAAATTCTAGGGACCTGAATTTGGGTTTTGATGCTTACTTGGCAAATGCTTTCACTGCAGAACCATCTCCCTAGCCCCTGCTCACCCACCCCCTGATGTGGTCCACTCACAAAGGTGCTTCACTTGATCACTGTCAACATTTCCATGTCCAGCTTGGTTAAGCAAAAGCCCTTTGATAGGATCATGGATGGCATTGTCCCGACAGACTGATGCTGCAACCACTTGCTTATAGCATCTTTTTGCTTGCAATATTTAATGAAATCGTTTATACATTGCAAATTTACAAAGAACTATGACCTGTCCATGTGACTGAAGCTAGCAGATCTGAATGAAATCAGCCTTACGCAGAGCATGAACATTTTTCTTCCCTTTACAGCTCATCCTTAAACTACCTCATTATGTCTTTCAGAAACATTTCTCAGAAAACAACTAATCAGGAGTCTCAGTGTTGGAAGTACATGGGGGAAAACAGATGTCTGCTATTTAAAGCTCTGCAGATGATTGTTAATTCTTTTTCTAGTCAAAAGACATTCTTACCCACTAAGTAAATATATTGTCTTTAAGTACACACCCTTATGTGTCACGGTGGTGGGAAATTTTTACTGCTGGAGCTGGAAATAAAAATGTTCTGCTCATTTTGCACAATAGGGAAGGTGGGTGAGGAAAACATCAGTAAATTTATGAAGCCGGGAAAAGAAAAGGTGCTGCAGGACCCTGGGAAATACTACCAGGCTGCATGACCCCAGTAGCCAACCAGCTTAGCTGAGTTTATAGGACACTATAGCTGCAAAAAATGGGTAAATATAATTAATGTTAACATTTTAGCCAAATGCAAAGGAAGAGAAGTAGGATAAGGAGCTTTATCTATGATTTTATACTACACTGAACTATAGAATTTTTGAAACTAGCATTATTTAATACAAAAAGCAGAACCATAGTAACTATTCATTCAGTCAGCAAAGAACTTTAGAGTTTATTCAGTTCACCCTCCTGTTTGTGGGTGACATAAACAAGCCTGGAAAGATTAGAAAAGTCTAGCCCCAATGACCTGGTACTGTGTTGGCAAAGTGCTTTGATTCAGATCTCTAGGTGAGGACCTTACCAGTCTACCCTATATTTTCCATAGAGAGATAAAAGGATCCCCCAATAACAGACCATTGAGTGGGTTCGCAATTCTCCCAACCACTCAATGCCTAGTGCCTACCAGTAGGGGAGTCCTGGATCCTGATTGTCTTGTCCATACTTCTGCAGTCCTTTATCTCCAGGGCAGGCTGGCAAATACTTCTCAAACCATCAGCCTCAGGATCACACTCCCATTCAACCAGCTAATGCCAAATAAGCAAATCTCAATTCTCAACAGAAACAACACAAATCCAAGATACTTTGTTTCCTCTAAAAATTACTAATCCTATAATAATGGACTCCCAATGACATAACTGATGTGAGATGTCTTTCATATGCCATAAATATCATTCATTAATTAAAAAATCCATCTTGGTCTATCTGTCTTGGCCTATGGCAGGCACCTTAGAAGTAAGTGAGGAAATTGGAGCATAGAGTGAGTAAGGAGGGTAGCATCACAAAAAAAAAAAAAAAAAAGCCATCCAGACGCCCAAAAATCAACATATAAAAATAACGCAAATAAGCCACGGGCCACATGACAAAACAAATTAGTAAAAATAAATTAAGATACAAAAAATAACAATATGCCTAAGCCATAGGTCAATTAACATAAAATTAATATAAGCCTCTATATGTTTCTATAAGGCTACAAGTCTATAAGTTTAAGTCATGGGCTAAACAAGCCAAAACCCTTCTTCTACATATAACTTCAAAGAACTTCCAGACAAAAAAACTCTAAAGAATGATTATGTCTATGTTTTAACAACTCCAAGAAGAAAAAGGCAAAGAGGGGAATGAAATGTTAAATGTCAATACAAAATATGAGAATGGGATTCAAAGAAGAGATAGAATTAGTGAAAAAAGCCAAACTAAAATGATGCCCAGTTAGCTAAATAAAAGCCGTAGTGGAAAGTCTCAGTAGCAGAGTATCAGAGCCAGAAGATGGGGTAGAAGAATCACATTACTCAGGAAAAGTCACGTACATTTATAAAAAGCTGTAAGCTGAACATGAGAGAACTCTGGGGCACTGTGAGAAAACCCCACCTTCAGATTAGGATCATAGAAGAATGTCACACCAAAGGCACAGAATATATTTTCAGTAAAATCATAGAAGAAAAACTTCCACAAACAGAGAAAGAAAAGTCCTATGTATAAGAGACCATAGAACTCCTACTAGATAGGAGCAGCAAAGAAACTCTCTGTGATAGATTACAGCTAAAATATCAAAAGCATAGACTGAAGAAGAGTATTAATAGATTCGAGAGAAAAGAGTCAAGCTGCTTACAAGGCAGGCCCATCAGAATTACATCCAATTATCTAGAAGAAACTTTTATTACTTTTTTTGAAAAAAGGACTAGAAAGGTGTACTCCAAGTTTTAAGACTGACTGTCTACCCAGACTATTATATTTAGAAAAAAAAGAGAAGTAAAATCTTTGTAGATGAACTTATGACTACCAAGCCAGCTCTACAGAAAGTACTTAAGGAATGCTTCAGTCTGAGGAATAAGGACAGCTAAGAGGTGACAGGGAACAAAACAAACATTACAAGGTCAGGAAATCGAGATCTGAGAAAACAGCACAAAATCAACAAGATGACAGGAATTAACACATGTCTTTTCATTGTAGCTCTGAATGTTGATATTTTCAATCCTCCCAGAAAAAAAAAAAAAGACTCAGCCCAGCAGGTTGAATCAGAAAATAGGATCCATGCTTTTGTTTCTTCCAAGAAACACACCTCAGCATCAATGACTGATAGATGCTGCCATGGGGGAGGGGGGGACAGGAAAAGGAGCTCAAAGCTAGTGGATTTTAGAAACAGATGTAACATCTCATGAAATCAACTTTCAGTCTCTAGACTACACATCATGAGTTCATTATTTTTCATTATGTAATAATTTTCTAGTATATCTAATGCTGTGGGTTTCAGTGCATCATTTTATGTTTTGTGCTTTACTGCATAGGGAAGTGAGTTGAGCTTAGGAGAGAATCCTTATTTGTGCCCTTGGTGGGGAAAGAGGAAAGGAAAAACCAAGACTTGTTATAAATGGAGTGTTATGTCAAAAACAAACAAAATAAAACAAACAAACAGAAAGCCATCCTGAGCTACTCATTTTTTTCTGGTTACTGAGTACTCTCACATTGTCTCCCAGACTGCGGAGTGCCCTTTCAATCATCTAGAATTGAGTCATACTGTAGAGACAGCCCATATGCAACAGCTGTAGCTCTGATGTGGGATCATGCTGGGTGGTTCACCTGATGCAGTAATAAGGTTTACAGAGAGTGATGCACAGTATATATTCATGTATTACTCCTAACCATACAATATTGGCTGTTATTGATTGCCAATAACTTAAAGATAAAATTTAAATGCAACACTAGAAAGAATTACACTATGGCCATCCCAAAAGAGAAAGGTTTAAATTAAATTTCCTGTGGAAGAGTCATTCCTGGTAACTTAAAGCTGAACATGATAATCCTGGGTAATTGGACAATGTCACTAAGAAATTAAGTAAGGACGAAGACATAGCTGGTTAAGAATAAATTAAAAAATGTTAAACTTTAAACTGAAAATCTTGCTGTTATTCATAGAATTCATGTTGTTAGAGTTAGAGTGTGTTTATAAAAAAGAGTACTTGCTGTTCTTGCAGAGGATCTGGGTTCTGTTCCCAACACCCACATGGGGGCTCGCAACCATCTGTAACCCAGTTCCAGGGTGTCCTGTGCCTTCTTATGACCTATGTAGGCACATGCATACACACAAATAAGAAATAAATCCATAGTGCTCAGCTTGCTCTCTCTACTCACAGTCAATTGACCCAAACCGAAGAATGCTGCTGCCTACAGTGAGCAGGGACCTCCCATAGCAAATTACATAAGACAGTTGTCTAACAGTCACACCCACAAGTCAATCTGATCTAGATTCTCCCTCTTTACATTGAGTCTGCATTGCATCAAATTGGCATTTAAAACCATCCATCACAGCATGCTTACGTTTGGGTGCACACACACCTTTGTCCCCAGCAATGAGGCAATGGCAGAGAGGCAGGAGTGCAGTTGTAGTTTCCACATCTATAGAAGATGATTCCAGAGATAAATTATCATATCCTGGGGCCAAGACCTAAGATCTTATTCTTTTACTGCTTTTAGATGAATCAATGCTTAAAATAAATTTATAATGAAAAGATTTGAATAGAGCTAAGAATTTTCTGAGTGGTAGATTTTTGTTTGTGTTCATGCTGCAATCAAAATTGAACTACAAAGGCTTTGCAACAAAATTTAGCAAATGTCCATAAGCCTGGAATTATGTGTATAAAAATTTCTGCCATCTGAGGTGATCTGGCATCAACGACAAAGGCCCTTTCCCATCTGCTACTCATGTATTCATAGAACGTGTTTGCCCAGAAACCAGGGACAGGAAAGAAAGAAAAGATTGTATTTCTATTTTGTGCAAATATTAACACACCTCAAAGCACATGGGAGCCTGTATGGAATTGTATGAAATGAAGCTAAATGAAAACGAAGCTAGGGCACTGTTTACCAGCTTCGCTTATAAAATGTCAGCTGGGCCAGACCTGTGTGTGGGTTTTCTTATTTGACAGTTTGATGTGCTTTTGACAGTGAAGTACACACCTCTGAAGATCTGCAGATTTGTGTAGGAAGACTGTGGGATGTGGCACAGGGAGGTGTATTTTGGCATTGCTGCTTGTATGATATTGAATTGGGTGTTTGCAAAGGAGAATGCTAAATTAACTTTAAATATTGGTGCTGAAGTACAGGGCACAGAGATCATCTCCTCATATCTGGCAGGTGCCACTATAATGCTATGGAGACCTTGCAAAAAGGTGCCACAAAGACTGGCACTGTGCCCTGGGCTAAAAGTGAAGCATAGAATAAAATACTGGAGAGTGAGCTGGGGTGAGACCAGGGGACAGTGTGGGTTAATATGGCATAAATGCTATTTGTTTTACCCTTCCTGGGGTGTGTTTGTTTTGAGATTCAGGGACATGAAGCTATATTCCACTATTCAAAGCCCATCTGTGATGCTTTGGAACCATATTTTCATGTGACTTAGTGATCTGTACTTGGATAAAATAACCAGATTATCTTGCTTATAGTTAAATATACTCACCAAAGTAAAATATTTAAACATGCATTTTGGTTTAATTGCACAGCAGATTTAAGCAACTACCAAGTTTGTGTGTGCTCGAGTGTGGTGGTGGAGGGTGCATACACTTAAGTGGCACTTGTATATGGAAGTCAGAGATCAGTTGTGGGTGTTGGCAGCCAGAGATACCTAAAGAGACTCTGGTTCAAAATGAAAAGTAAAAGAAAAGAGTCTGGTCTGTAGCACAGTGGCAGACTGCTGATCTAGTATGGCCTAGGCCCAGGGTTCTTCTATAACACTGAAAACAAGATACGTCACTGATTCCTAGTACATTTCAATGCTCTGGGTTGGGTGTGGGAAGGGTGGGATGATGAGGTCTGTTCCCTAGTTTTAGACTTGGGCCTGGGTCTTTCACAGCTCTTCTTCCCCACTAGGCATCCTACCTATGGTGTCAGAAATGACTGAAGAATTACAACACAGTCTCTAGTTCTAAAATCACACTTTTTAAATGTATAATATTCTGATTTGAAAGATCTAGTCACATGTGACATCCAGATATTATCTCTTCCATTTTTGTTTTTCTTGGGCTTCTCCTACCCACTAACTCAACAGAACTGTAAAATGCCAGGCATGCAGCTTTCAGGAAATGAAAACTCACTGAGTCACCCGATGCTTAGAAAGAGGCTCTGCCAATGGAAGCATTTGCTTCTCCAGGTCCCTGAGAGTTATTAGTAAGGAACTTTGTTGATGGCCACAGCACTGTGGCATATTGAAAATAGCTTCAGTTGAAATATTACCAGAAATAATTTTAGAATGTCTTACCGATTTTTTTCCTTGAGCTGCGGTCTGTACACAAGGGTGCAGATTTGAGTTTTTAACACTCACATAAAAAATTAGGTGTGGCTGTGTGCCCATGTAGTTTCAGGGCTGATAGAGAGGAGACAGGTGAATCCCAGTGCTCAAGTCCAGCCATCCTAGCTGAAATGCTGGGCCCCAGCCTCAGTGGAAGACCCTGTCTCTTAGAGAAATTATGATAGAGTGCTATTCAAAATTACCTGAAGTAGAGCTCTGAACTCCATACATACACTGTACAGTTGAGTACACCCATGCACACAAGCACACAAATAATTAGCCAAGCCAATTAATTAAAGAAAGAAAATGATAAATACCAGATGTCTATGAATTTTGCTTTAGTGTTTGATGATTATAGTTCTTTAAACTGTCGAATAAAAGTCATAACATTAAATAAGTTTAAGGTAAATTAATACCATCTTTCACCTTAATAACTGCGTTCTCTTACTCATGAAGTATCACCTCTGTAAGAGGTATGTTACTTTGTCCAAACCAAAGTAGATTTCAGGCTGCTTCCGTAACTGTGTGGCTGAGAGTTAATTTCCTTCCCTCTTTCATTCTCTGTGATGAGTTTGTGCGTGCGTGTGTGTGTGTGAGTGTGTGTGTGTAAGCCTGGGAATGATGCTGTCTGTCTTCCTCTATCCTAGTTTTTGACAGATTTCCTCCCTAGACATGGAGCTCATAAATTGAGCTGGATTGTCTGGTCATCAAGCTCTCAGACTTGCCCTTTCTCTTTCTCAGTGCTGGGGCTACAAGCGCGTGACACCACACCCAGTCTCTTTTCTCTACTTTTCTATTTTTTTCATCTGGGTTCTAGGGACCCAAACTCAAGTCTTCCTCCTTCTGCGGCACAGACATAGTGACTGGGCCATCTCCCCAGTCCATTTTCCTTTTCTATCTTTTTCTTGATCTGGTTTTTCTTATTTTTTTTTTCTCTTTTATCAGTTTCCGCCTTGATCTTTAGCACTTCGGATTTTAATCAGGAGCCCAGCATCTTCCTTGCTTTCCAGTTACTGTTTCTTCTTGTCTTGCATTCAGCTGTCATTTTCTATGTTTCTCCCTGTCCTTCCCCTAATACGCAAATGACAGATGTTAGAAAAGGTACCATTAAGTATCTTGTCACTTGCGCTAATGATGGGTCCTCTTTATCAAGGCCATTTCTCTTCCGACACAGTAGAACAACATTTCACCCTTTGCAGGAAGAACAGGCCAGCCAATCACAGTTAAGGCAGAAAACTGAGAAATGCGACCTTTGATCTCCAGAGGCTCAGAGGAAACACACTTTTATCAAGAAAACAAGGGGAAGCCAAGCCCTTTGACAGAGACAAACGCACGCACGCTTCTCTGGCAGCTCATAGGCATCTCAGAGGGCTGTCAACTGTCCCTGCTGGATTCTCTCCATCCTCACACTCCCCTGATAGTACAAAGAAGGATAAGGACCAGGGCCTGGCAATGGTGCTGGAGCGAAGCAGCCCAGGATGCATCCTCCCCAGCGGCTTTCAGTTCCAGGTCTTCCTGCATTCCTTCACTCATACTTTGTCCTGGTACCTGTCTCTGCAAGAGCTTTGAATAGAAAATGAGCTGATATTATGGATGTAAGTGACTTAGTTTTATCATGATGCAGGTGAGAAAATACCTGCTAGAGTCAGGCATGAACTGTCAGGTCCTTTAATATTTGATATACCATTATTGTGGATTTCCTGGGAGAAAAGTACACACGGCCAACCATTAAGTCCTACTTCTCTGGCCTTCTTTGGTACCACTCACTTTTCCCCGACCTCCATCCTTATTCTGTGAGTTCGTTCAGACCAGTTCTATCAGTTCTCAGGGCACATTCTGACTGTGCTTGCCCTCAGCATCTTGGTTTTGTTCTGTCTTCTGCTGAAAATGTACCCACTACTGTCTCTTCAGGGAGCCCTTCTGATGAACCTTCATAGACACGTCATCCTTCTTTTCATAATCTCATCTTTATTTTCATTCTAACTTTCATCACATGATCTGTGATTTTTTTTATTGATTGGACTTCCCACACTCAGATGGAGCCTTGAGACTACTTTGTCTGTCCAGGCCTTAGTGTACTCAATGTAACTGTACCAGTATACGATCAGTGTGGGAATCCAAGTCATATCAGGAAATAAAAGTATTTGATTTTTATGTGGTTCAAGACATTTGTTTTTGTCCAATAAGAATTCTAGCCAGCCAGATCTCTTTCCATACCCAATATCCATGCCTAATTTGTACCTTGGTCTTTACACTTTCTTTTACTGGAGCTGTATTTGTCTTTTGCCACCAGTTAAATCATACATGATCAAGCCATGGGCCGCCTCCTCTCACTGATGACTCATATTCTCACAGTAGTCTCTCTTCTGCTTTGCTTCCCATCCCCTTACCTGTAGCACTCAGCTTTGTCCTGTGCCTTAAAATGCCCCTATTTGTTTATAACAACATTTTTTGTCTTCATGTGCTTTTTAAAAATGAAATTGCATCTTATAAGAACTAGGATTGTATTTTTCTTACTTCTCCCTTTTCTTGATGGTCTAGGCATACTTCACTTCTGTCCTGCTCATGTGCACACACATGTTCATAACTACACATACAAGCACATAGGCTTCTCACCAAAGCAGGAAAAAGCAGATTTATTATAGTCAGATATTTTTCTGCCCTTCCCGGGCAGTAGTCCTAAACAACTCTTTCCCACAACTGGTCCCACAGCCACTTATAAAATAATTATTCAGAGGCTTAATATTATAGTAACTGCTGGGCCAGTAGATCAGGCATATTACTATCTAACTCTCAGGTTTAAATTAACCATAATTCTTATCTATTTTTAGCCACATGGCTTGGTACCTTTCTTCTTTCTTTCTTTCTTTCTCTTAGTGCGTCATTCTCATCTTGCTTCCTTTGTATCTGGCTGGCATCTGCTGCTCTGTCTTTCCTCTTCCCAGAATTCTCCTGGTTGCCCTGCCTCTACTTCCTGCCTTACTACTGGCCAATCAGTATTTTATTAAACCAACATGAGTAACAAATCTTTACAGTGTACAAGAGCATTATCCCACAATGTATTTTCAACCACCATTTTATGAAGCCATGAGGAGGAAGGATCCCCATCTAGGGTCAACTCAGAAAATACAAGTCCTCCATTGACATACTGCAAACTGGAGAGTGATCTTGGAATAGGAAGTAGACCTTGTGTGTGTGGTAGTGTTTTTATGGGCAGCAGAACTGTTCTTGAACAAAATTAAGTGTAAAATGTCTTACTGACTTCCAGAGTTACTATTTGGCTATTGTTCCCATATCAAATGCTAAAATGACGGGGACTGGTATACTTTGTGATCTGCATGTGTCTAATGATTAAAAACCATGTGAGTCTCTCAATAAGAAACCTATGATGACTGCATTGGTATATATTTGCTTAAATTTTAAATTCCATTTTCTTGAACATAAACATCAAGGACTATATAAACAATTGAATGTAAAATATAAAATTATTCAACTATAAGTTCTAACATCTTGGTACTTTTCTGCTATTGGTACCAGGTCTAGAATATGCTTTTGAGTAAATAAGCACAAGTTTGACTTACTTGAACTTCCTTTTTTTAAGATTTATTTATTTATTATGTATATAGTATACAGAAGAGGGTACCAGATATCATTATAGATGGTTATCAGCCACCATGTGGTTGCTGAGAATTGAACTCAGGATCTCTGGAAGAACAGTCAGTGCTCTTAACCTCTGAGACATCTCTCCAACCCTGACTTATTTTGACTTCTAAAATAATACAAATTGTCCAGTTTTCCTAGATTAATCTTATAAAATACATAAGTACTTTGTAATGAAGGAAGCTACTCATTCTCAGAATAATCCATTTGGGTGAACTGAAAATTGTTAAGAAAGAACTATATTTTTAGTTATGATTTGTATGTGTGGTATATGCATGTGGGGAGGGTATATGCATCTGTACATGTATGTATGGAGGCCAGATGTCAAAGTCACATGTCTTTTGACTAGTCTTTACATTGTTTTTTGAAGCAGAGTGTCTCACTAATCCTAGAGCTCACTGATTTGATTAGACCACTGTCCAGTGAGCTCCTGGGTTTTCCATCTGATCATTACCCCAGTGCCTCATTTGCTTTCATAGTGAGTGCTGAAGATTTAGACTTGGGCCCTTACACTGATATGCCAGGCACCTCGCACACTCATTGATCTAGTTCCCATAATGGTCTTAAGCTATCTCTCTGCGCTTTGTGGGATATTCTGTGGTTTGTCTTTCTCACCAACCACTCTTTGCTCCTTCTCTCCTGCCTGTTACACTGAGGCAGAAAAGCTCAAAGCCACATTCTTCTAACCACCCTCTTGCAGCAATGACTATGCTGCAGCTTTGACCAGTAAGTAAATGGAGTCTGCCAAGGACTTTCAAAGTCTAAGTTAAGAGAATCAGGTGTCCTGTATGCAACCAGCTTATGACAGGGAGCTATCTGTGTGCTAAGGATGAGGTCAGAAAGAGGCAAATCTCCAGTCCCTGAAGGACACCCCACACCAGCTCAGGGACAAACCATGGGGCAGCTTCCTACAAAAAAATTCTGTGGGGTTTAAAACACTCTTTTTAGTTTTAAATCTTCTCTTTTCTTCTGCAGTCAAATATTCTGAATGGATATACTACTAAGTTCCCATATGAATATATTACATGGAGACTAAGTATAATTTCATGACATAATTTCAGTCTCTCAACTGTGGGCTCTTGTAAAATCAAAAGTAAGTTAAATACTTCCTTACCTCACGAAGGAAACACTAGGGCACAATCAGATTGGAGCAAAACTAAAGTCCAACTGTGTAAACGACACATTGTCCAATGTGTGGGATCCACTCATGGTCTTCTGGATTCCTCCAGTGGACTTGGGTCACTTCTCCAGTTCTTCCCACTGCAGCACACACAGCTTGCCTTCTAAATCTGGGCAGGCTCCACTCCACTGCTGCTGCTGTTCACTGCAGCACACACAGCTTGCCTTCTAAATCTGGGCAGGCTCCACTCCACTGCTGCTGCTGTCCACTGCAGCACACACAGCTTGCCTTCTAAATCTGGGCAGGCTCCACTCCACTGCTGCTGCTGTTCTTGGTGGTCGTCCCATAAGGGTCATTATTAGATAGCAAAGCTTCATTGCTGTCCATTTTCTCTATGAAATCAGAAGCTTTCTGGGTAGGTGCAGGTTTCTTGGCAGCATCCAATGCAGTGCTGCTAATGCATCATATGGCACTCACTGTTTTCCTCTGAAAACTGAATTACTGTACCAACAAACATGTAAACAATGTTTTATACAGAAATCATGTTTCCCACTCACGTGGTTTTAGTTACAGCTGGCCTCCCATCCAGATACTGACAAGCCCACCCTGCTCAGCTCCTGAGACCAGAAAAAATCTAGTACACTCAGGGTGGTTTAAACTACTAATGACAGGGCAATGGGAGAAGGTGACTGCCACCAAGTCTAACAACTGCGTTCACTCTCCCAGCCCCGCATGGTGGGAGGTGGGAACTGACTCTAAGTTTCCTCTTGTTATTTTATCCCCATTGCCCCTTCAAATTTTTTCTAAACTAATTTAAAATCTAATTAGATTTCTAATGACCAAGTTTGAATTTTCAATGACAATGACTAAGTAGATCTATAATCCCAGCACTGCATTCTCCCGAGGACATGTCCCTAATGGCTTTACACCTAGCAAGCTGATAGTGTCGTTTCTATGAAACTGAGAGATCACATTGCATTCATTTTAACATCTTGTGTTGTTTATATTTCTAAAGGGTACAAAACCAACACATGAATTTGTATTTTAAAATTTCTCTTAATTTGACAACATAAGGAATCCACATATAGTTTAAAAAGCATAAAAAGATACATTAAAAATAGTTCTTTCAGGTCTATAGAAAGGCAAACACAGTGTGCACTTGCTCAAAGTGGATATTAGACGCAAAGTTAAAGGATGACCAGGCTACAGTCCATAACCCCAGAGAAGGTGGGTGGAGAGAAGGACCCTACAAGGGATGCACATGGATCACCCCAGGTAGGGGAAATGATTAAGATCTCCTGGATAAACTGGGGGTGGATTAGAGGGGAGAAGATAGGGGATGGGAACATGAGGGCTCAAGACTGCTGAGTTGAGAGGGCGCAATGAAAGAGATATCTTGGCAGAGTGATCCATCATGGGGTTAGAGAGAAACCTGGTGCTAGGGAAATCTGGTCTAGTCCAGAAGTTGGGTCCCACACTCAGCCCCGTTTAGCCTCAAATAATCACACACAGGCTTATATTGTTTTTATGCTGGTTGACTTAGGGCCCAGGCATATAACTTGCTAATTCCTTCATCTGAACTCAATCCATCTTGTTCAGCTATGCGGCTCGGTACCTTTTCTCAGAGCAGCATCTCAGCTTCTTTCCGCTGCATCTGCTGCTGTCTCATCCTCGTTGTGTCTCTGTTGCATCTCTGTGGTGTCTGTCTGGCATCTGTCTCTGCTCTGAGATATTCTGAGGTTTTTTTTAGCTTGGTAGCCCCGCCCACACTTCCTGTCTGCCTTTAGCCAATCAGCTTTTATTAAACCCATAGGTAGGACAAATAATTACAATGACAGAAAACAGTAGCAATGTAACATAATCTCACTACAGAAATTCACAGGAGTCCACAACGATGTCCCCAGATAAGACTCCTAGCAATCATGGAGAAGGTGCCTGATCCTTCCCCTATAATCAGATAGGTGACTAACCTAATTGTCATCATAAAACCTACAACCACCTGGGAACTTCTACAGCTGATAAACACCTTCAGCAATGTAGCAGAATACAAGATTAACTTAAAGAAATCATTAGCCCTTCTATATACTAAAGATAAAAGGGCTGAAAAAGAAATAAGGGAAATCCTTTATAATAGCTGCAAATAGCATTAAATATCTTGGAGTAACTATTACCAAAGAAGTAACAGATCTATTTTACAAAAACTTTAAATCACTAAAGAAAGAAATTTAAGAGGATATCAGAAAATGGAAAGCTCTCCCATGTTCCTGGATAGGTAGGATCAACATAGTAAAAATGGCAATTCTACCCAAAGCAGTCTACAGATTCAATGCACTGCCCATCAAAATCCCAACACAATTTTTTACAGACCTTGAAATAACAATACTCAACTTCATTTGGAATAACAGGAAAGCCATGATCACCAAAACAATTTTGCTCAACAAAAGAACCTCAGCAGGTATCACCATCCCAGACTTCAAGTTATACTATAGAGCTACAGTAATATAAACAGCCTGGTACTGGCATAAAAACAGACTTGTGGATCAATGGAAAAGAACTGAAGATCCAGACATAAACCCAAAAACAAACGAAAACCTGAACTTTGACAAAGAGGCCCAAAATACTCAGTGGAAAAAAAGATAATATATTTAACAAATGGTGTTGGCATAGCTGGATGGAAGTGTGCAGAAAAATGCAAATGTATAAAACCCTGCACAAAACTCAAATCCAAGTGAATCAAAGACCTCAACATAAACACAGCCACTCTGAACTTGGTAGAAAAGAAAGAACCCACTCCTATGATGGAATGTCTTACTCCACCTTTATATAGGGAGGTGGGGCTTGGTCACACCTCACTTTGGTATGCCAGTCTATGTTGACTATCCAAGGGAGGCCTTACCCCCTTTGAGGAGTTGGTGGGGGCTGAGGGGAGGGTAAATGGGGGGGACAGCAGAGGTGGAGGGAGGAGGAACAGTGGTTGGTATGTAAAAGGAAAAAAATATTAAATAGAAAAGGAGAAAAATTAGTTCTCCAGGGTCTACAGAGATGACTCACAGCAGTTAAAGAGCATTGGCTGCTCTTCCAGAGATCATGAGACCTATCCCCAGCAACTACATGGTGGCTCACATCATCTATAGTGCAACCTGATGCCCTTTCTGTCATAAAGTTTCACATGCATATAAAGAACTCATACATACATATATATGTATATATATATATCTTTAAAAAATAGTTCTTCCTTACATTTCAGTTGCTCTCCTTGAGAAAGCCATGAACTCTATGTGCTGTATAGTCTATACAAAATGTTCTAAAATGTGTTTTTTCCATTTAGTGAACACCTAATTGTAAATATAAACATGTTTTGCAAATAAAGCTCTTTTATTGCTAAACTAATGTTCAAAACTGAATTATATCTCTCAGTTTGAAAGTATTATGATGTCTGCCAGGGTTTCCGGTGTTTCTTTTTTCTTTATTATTATTATGAACAAAGAAGTCACACTTTCTAACCTTGCATATCCTTATTCAAGGTCCCTACCCCCTCCCACCACATCAGGTCATCCTTTCTTCTCCACAAATCCCCATCCCATTCCTGGGCAGGCTGCAGGCAGTCCCAACAGTGTTTCTTAGAAACTGCACTGTGATAGCTCCTCCAGGTGTGGGAATGCTCGGACGTTTTCCTCCAGGTGTGGGAATGCTAGGACGTGCTCCTCCAGGTGTGGGAATGCTCGGACGTGCTCCTCCAGGTGTGAGAATGCTCAGATGTGCTCCTCCAGGTGTGGGAATGCTCAGACGTGCTCCTCCAGGTGTGAGAATGCTCGGATGTGCATGTGCTGTTTTGATAGTCTTTGCTCCTCTACTTTGTGTGTGTACATAGTCAAATCTACTCTTCTATTTCGTGTCCGTACTGTGCTTGTGAGGTGTATGTGTGTATGTGACCTTGCACACTTGTGTATACACCAGACAGTAGGAGTGCCCCACTCTATCACCTGCATCCTTACTCTCTTGAGAAAGGACCTCACGCGGGGCTGCTGGCAGGAGTCCCAGTGGCCCTCCTATCTGTGACTGTCACGGTACTGAGTTGACAGCTGTGCACACTCAGCTGTGATAGACTTTAATGTAGGTGCTGGGGATTTGAACTAGTCGTCATCAGAAAGCTAATCCTGCTTCACAGCCTTATCAAGAGTGTTCTAAGCTGGTAAGAAATCTCCATTATAGGGGCTGATAACTTTGGAGAAAGGTGCAGGCTGTCCAAGGCTGTCTTACACCTCTCTTGTGTTGTGCCTTTGGTCTGTGGTGCCAGTTGTAAAATGGGCAATGCCTAGGATCTGCCTTGGACTTCGACTTCCTTTCCTTTTTTTGTAAATATTTACCATTACGTACTCTAGACTAGACTCAGACTTGTGGAAGTTTTTCTGCCTCTGCCTCCAAAATGCTGGGTTCACAGGTGGGAACCACCATGTCCACACTGGATTTCATCGCAACAGCAGTCTATAAAGTGATTTCCAACTGCTCAGAGTATTGTACAAAATGTATAAAAATGATGAATCATACATGAAGACCAACTTTACCTAATCCTACTCCAATTTAAACAAAAGACATGTTTACAAAAGTATCACTTGAGCTCTGTGTAAAAAATAGGCTTTATTTCCCTTGACATAGAAAATATAAATCATGCCCAGCTAAAGCTGTTTTCTGAAGATAGCAGAAATTCAAATGCAAGGAAAATAGAATAGAAAATTAATCATGGAGAATACAGGAGGTCTTAAGACAGTTATTCAGAACTAACTAGAGCAGATACAACACTCAGCAATCTTATTTGACTGGAATGACATTGTCAATGTCATACTAAAGTTTTGCAGGGTTGTAAGGTTATTTGTTACATTTTAATTTTCAGCAACCGTTTCAAGTTCATTTAAATATTAACCCTACAAAACAAGCACTCTTTTCTTAATGGAGTATCAGCCCTCCCTTTGAAGACAAATCAGACCTTTGATATAAAAATTTAAGAGACTTGAAAAGGCAGTTACCTTCAAATATCTGAAAATACGGACTTATGTAATAAAAGGCCTTCTCAATTATGTCCCTGATTTCAATAAGTGTAATTCTTCCAAATCCCCTAGGACTTTTTGACATCATTTAAAAAATTTTTTCTTAGGCCTTTTTAGACATGTATGTAACACACATTGGCCTATCTCATTTCCCACTTCCACGCTCCACAAATGTCTCTCCTATATTAATATCTGTCTGGTTTGTGTTGTGACCAGGAGTTTAACCAGGTCTACCTGTGTGATCAGGAGTTTAACTAAGGACGTCTGTTTAATCAGGGACATCTGTGTAACTAGGAGTTCAGGGCCACCTGTTTGACCATGGCCATCTACGTAGCCGGGAGTTTAATTAACCAGGTCTACCTGTGTGACTGGGAGTTTAACCAGGGCCATCTGTGTGACCAAGAGTTTAACCAGAACCATCTGTGTAACCAGGAGTTGGAAGCTGTTCAGCAGAGCCTAATGCTGTCAGCAGTGGGTGCACAAATAGTCTCCCTACCCAAGCATCTACTGCTAGCCAGTAGTTCTGTGGTAAATGTCGCACCCTATGAGACCCTCTGCCTCCCATGACTGATCGCTGATAAAACCTGTCTTGTATAGATCCAATATATTAAAACTCAGAATATCTACACACACACACACACACACACACACACACACACACACACAGTGGCAGGAAGCATCCCACTGTAGGAAATAGAGTAACAGTGACTTCTTCACACAGGAACCCTTACTCTCCTTACAAAACCACCAGTTTCTATCAGTCATGAAAAATATAGAGTTATAAAGTTCTTCTCACTTGCTTTATCAGTTATTTTATCTGCTACAAAAACAACTCCAGGAAGAAAAGGTTTATTTGGCTCACAAAGGGAACATCCCATCATGATGGGAGAGTCATGGTGGCTGGAATGGACTGGTCCATGGCAGCAGGATTTGTGTATATTAAGCCCCTACCAGTAAAAACAGGTGGACAGTTACCTTCAAGGCTAACCCTAAGTTCCCCATTTCTGCCAGCTAGACAACAGTCCCAGAGGCTCTACAACTCCTCCAAGGAGGGGGTGATGTGTGCCACTCACACCACATTCTACAATTGTTGGTGCAGATCTTGGTTTAGCTTAGGCATTACTCATGTGCCTTCCACCTTGATTTTCCAGACAGAATCTCTTGTTGGCTTAGAATTTGCTGACGAGTAAGCCTCAGAGATCTGTCTGCCTCTGCCTCCCCAGCACTGAGATCACAAGCACAGGCTAGCATGTCTGATCCTCCAGAACATAGACTAGGGTCACATGTTTTCATGGCAAATACTTTATTAACTAGCTGTTACCCCAATCCTGGAGCTGACTTTTGTGATGAGAGCATGTGGGGTAAGAGAAAATTAGTGATATCATTCTGCCCAGAAGAAGTAACCTTCAAGCTAGTCATAAATGCAGCCATGTTGCAGACAGGAACTTTGACTGGCTGGAGTCACCAGCTGACTCATTAGGCACTGATGGGTGATCTGTCAGAGAATAATGAGTTCCAGGGCTTCCGTTCTCACTCTAATGCTTGTTATTAATGACCTATCAGGAAGGATGATATTGAAATTCCATCTGCCACAAAGAAAGAAACCTAAAAAATGAACCAGTTTCAGAATGAAGGTAGAAATCTGTCCCCAGAAAGAAAGGTGACTGACAGCCATTGGAAAATAAAAGCTAGATTGTAGCTGAGACATGCACTCAATGAAGACAGCTCTATTGCTTCCTTGGACTTGGTTTGATTTGGTGGTTTTCACTTTACTGGTGACAAGTGACTAAACAAATCTCTAAATAAATAAATCTATCTAAATAAATCACCATGTTGGGTCAGAAGAAGAGAAAACAATCTGAATGACTAAGCAGAGAACCTGGATGGTGATGGTGAGCAGAGGCTGCTTATGACTGGTCTGCCAGTGAGGGATGTGAGAGAGAGTGTGTGTGTGTGTGTGTGTGTGTGTGTGTGTGTGTGTGTGTGTGTGTGTGTAGCTTATCAATCTGTCTGCTAAATTCTGCTTCTGAGGCTTCCTTCTTTTAAGTCAGAGCAAACTTTTTCTATAAGGTTCAGGAAATAAATGTTTTTGATTTTGCAGGCTGAGTGATTTCTCATGCAACCACCAAATCCAGCCATTATAACACAAAATTGACACAGACTATGCGCATGTGAATGAATATTTGCTTTTGAATAATTCTTACTTATGGATACTAAAATTTGAATTTTGTATATTTTTATGTTATAAAATGTGATTATTATGATTTGAGAGTTTGTTTACTTGTCAGACAAGATCTTTCTACATTACTACATAGTCCAGGCTAGCCTCAGACTCATAATTCTCTGCTTCTGCTTCTTCAGAGCTGTGATTTACAGGTGTATACTTTCATGTCAGGTTCTCTCTGTGTTTTTGAAAACTATTTTAAAATGAAAAACCCAGTAGAAGGAAGCAGAGGTTCAAGAATCTAAGGCTAGCCTGGCCCACACAGCAAATTCCAGGCCAATGGGGGCTACATAGTAAGACCCTTTCTCAAATCAAATGAACAAATGAAAAATCACTTACAGCTCAGTGGCTGCAGATAAAGGGAACACTGGGTCTGCTGGTGGATAGCATCACCCCACCCTACCCACCACTGGTCTGTGTTATGGTAAGGAGAGACTAGGTGTAAGAAGATGTCCAGTCCAAGAGGGCTCTCATCCAGTTAAATGCTTCATGAATGGTACATTTTGAGCTGCTTAAAGAATGAGGTTGTATGTAATGGAATATCTCAAGCTTGGACACTTTGGGGAATAAAGGGAGCTTTCTTGATGGGTTCTCCAGTCAGACAGCTGACACCAAACTGTGATGTGCCCAATGGGGCATGCAGTTACCTAGGAGGGGAGCCTAGTGGTGCTGTGAGCTCCAGATATGATTGAGGGACACTGAACTGTACATGAGTGAGTGAGCAAGTTCAAGTCAATGGCAGCACATTGAGGAGGAACTGAGGAAGGCAGGCCTGGGAAGAGGGCATGGGGTTTAAATGAGGATTGGACCTGCACGTCAATATAAAACTGATGTTCAGAATGGTAGTGGTGAGGCTCCTGTGAGAGAAAATGATATCATATGTCCCGGTGGTATCTGATTACAGAATGATCTGGGCCAGATAGAGACCACTTGTAGGAGCTCAATTAAGAGACCATGGTAAGAGTCTGAAGAGAAGATGAGAGAGTCTAGATGTGCTCCAGGCACCAAGACCAAGTGGGAGGAAGTCAAAAGAACTTGCCAAGTGAACATAAAAGACTCTGAGAAGATGGGGAATCACTTTAAGTCTGAGTGACCAGGCAGGTACCATAGCCATAGTTTGGAGATATAAGGAAAGGAGAAATTTGCCAAGTGCACATATAATTGGAATTCAATTTTTTATGTTTGGAAATCATGACAGAGCAAAGTACTTTTATAATTTAACTTGAAAATACTTTAATTTCAGAGGTCCTTAATCTGAAGAGTGTTAGTTAGGTGCTTTTTGACAAATAGTATGAACAGCCTTGTTTTGGGAAAATGGGACATTTTTTAGATTGATTATCTTTTATTGAAAATTCTTGTGACCAGAAGATTTATTTCAGCATTTGGAATATATCTTGGGAAAATGATGAAACTTTGATAGGAGAGAAGTAATAAGGAAAATTGGGCTTATTTCTCCATCAGTATTCATTTTGGGACCCCACGGGATGCAACCCACTTTTAAATTCCCATAGTGGTTTTTAACATTTGCTGTGGCAGTGAAAATGAGCCCACCTGAGCAAAAGGTACCCAGGACTGCCCTCCAGCCCAAATATGACTCAGAATAACTCAGACAAGATTCTACTAAACACTTATTTCAAGATCTGTCTTGGGAGTTTTTTTTTAATTATCCACATGAAATACTTGATCTACAAACCCACCTCATTTCTTGTAGAGCATGGGGATGTAGCTTCCATCCTGAGCTCAAAAGATAGGAAGAAAGAAAAGTCTTGAAGCTTGTAAAACAGAAGTGACCTGTTGTATTTCTTGACTCACACAATTTTCCATAAGCTGTGTTTTCTACTTTGTTGAAAAGAAAAACTTCCCAGAAACTTTCTAAACAGTATTTTTTTTTTTCTGGAAAGAATATGAAGAAAAGGCAAGTAAGTGATTAACAAAATAGTAGGTAACTGTTGCAGATAACTGTGATTACCTGAAAGTGCACACAGGAACACAGACACACAGACACACAGACACACAGACACACACACACACACACACACACACACACACACACGTCTCACCTGTGCTAAAATATGAGATATCGAGATGCCTCCAAATCAAAATGTTTCACTTTGGAACTTCTCTTGTACAGCTTTTCATCCTCTCCATGAGGCTGTTGTTATTTTATTTTTTCTAAACAATAATTCTCTATAGCCAAGATTGCCTCAGGATCATGGTTCTCCTGCTTTGTCTTCCTGAATGCTGGGATTACAAGCCTCAGAATGTGTGCCTAGATTTTTTTATTTTGTTGTGATTTTTATACTTAATAATAGAGTCACAATTGTTTCAAATAAAGAAGCAGAGTGCTTCTCACTTTAGTGATGTGCCTCTAACTTTAAGCCACTGACAGCTGAACCCAATATCATACTGGAAATAAGAAACACTTTATTTTGAAAATTTTGGCTGCCAGGGCTGGGGAGATGAGCCCTTAGTCAAGAACACTGGATGCTCTTCCAAAGGATGAGAGTTTGGGTCTCAGTACCCACATGGCAACTTGCAACCATTTGTAACTCCAGTTCCAAGGAATTCAACACCCTCTTCTCGCCTCTATGGGCACCAGGCACACAAGTGGTGAACAAATATACACACAGGCAAAACACCTATACACATAAAAATAAAAGCTAAAATAATGAAAAAAAAAAACTTTTGGTGTTCTTACCAATCCACTGGTTAGAATCTTATCTTGATTTAGCAAACGAGTCTCTCTGACACATCTTTCTAAATGTGACCTGACAATATCTACTTTGCATGTTCTGGAGAGATAAAGATTTGGAAACATTTTCAGCCACTGTGTCAGTGTTAGAATACCTATAACTCTGTTCTTCAGGTAAATTTAAGTCCTCTTTATAAAATAACCACACCAAGAAAACTCATGTGGGAAAAATGTGGAAGAACAGAGAAAGGACACACTGTTGTAGACTATGTGCTGGGAAAGCATGAAAAATTAAATCATGTTAGCAAACTTCTTAAATCGCATCTCAAATTAGACCTTTAAGAATCAATCAAGGGCTGAGGAGCTAACTCTGCACATGTCTTGCTTGTAGTATAAGCAAGAAGACCCTTGTCTAAAAGTCAGATCCAAGAAAGGCAGCCCAGAGGACTTGCCAACTGAATCCCTCACACCCATGTAAATGCTGATGGGTACATCGCTTCACCAGGGGATCTCCTGAGCTATCTGGCAAGTGACTAGTCAAATCAGAGACCTCTGGGTTTAGATAAGGGCTCTGCCTCAATGAATTAGATGGAAATTGGTCAAGAAAGTTTCCTGATATCAACAATCTTCTCACATGCATGGAACCACATGTGCACATGCATGCAATGCATACATCTACATGAGAAGAAAATGTTTACCTGGTGTTAGAGTATGCTAAACTTTAAAAATATTTCCCAAATAAACCAAGAGAGACTAAATACTTAAAACTCTGAGGAAGCTATTGTCACTGTGCTTCGACTCTACTTAAGTCTTGGATTGAACAAATGTATCTGACCTACCTGCCTTTCAGAGTTGGCCCCAGGAGGCTTATAGTTATTATCTTTCTTTCCCTTTGTTTTTGTGTAGTGAACAAGTCACTCAGGATGCCTTTTAACTCCTTTCTTTTTGTCTTCAGGAGTTGTACAGACGTTCTGTGCTGTGTGATCTTCATACTGTTTGTTATGGGCTACGTTCTGTTGGGCCTCGTGGGTGAGTAACCTCAGGTATAGACAATATTTACCATTTGTCAGTGGATCAACTAAGCCAGGGTCTCATTTTAAATATGACTTGTTTTCTTGCCCACTGTTATCTTCTCCGGACGTATTTGGTAGTAGATACGACACAAAGTCCACACATAGCAGCCAATTGAAAGCTCCATATCTAAGGCAGCAGCAAAGGAGGAAGAGGCTTCTAGTTCCTTCTTTAATAATCTCTACTTTTAAAATTATCATCAAGAGCAAATTATGTCAGTGCTGATGTTTTCTGTCAGAAGTAGGAGCTAGGTTGGTTTGGGCAATTTATAAATTATTTATTCATAAGCTAGCCAAAGGTAAAGGGCTATGATTATGAATTTCACCAGCTACTTCATTATTTAAATTGAATGCTGTTCTCTTTGCCTACCAAGAAAGAGGCACTCTTGTTTGTTCTTAGGTTCAATATTTTTAGACTCAAGAACAAAGAATACATAAGATTATTTTAAAGAAAATAGCACAAAAAGAGAACAAAAATCATTGTGTATTTTTCTGTAAGAAGATTTTGTAATTGTAATCAATCAGTACATTAAATAGTTCCACCAAGAGGTATAAGTTCTGTCTTCTAGGTATTGACTTAGGAAACTGCATTTGCCACAGTAAGGGTAAGAGCCATAAAAATCAGATCTTAGCTTCTAACACCAATAATTATTGAGGTGTGACTAACATGGAGAAAAACTTCACCATGTTACAGAACACTGTAAAATATTTTGGTTTTTCTATCTTCTAGCAAGATAAGTATCCCAAAAACAGAAATTAAAAGTAACCCCACCCAAAAACGTAACTCCCCAAGTTAATTTTTGTATCACAATACAAACTATACAGAATTGTATAAAATCTAGTACAGAAAAATAGGGAGAAGAAAAATTGAACAGGCATTAACACAAGAGTAAATAATATTCTCTTATATGGCTCACAGAACATTTCTGTTGTTCTTATGTATTTTAAATTTGAAACTTCTAAGCATTAGTATAGATTGAATACAATTATAGGTTGAACATTATGAAGTATTTTTATATACAAGTTGTATTTTAGCCTGGCTAACTTCAGGACACATTTTTATAGTCTGCAGAAATAAACAAATATGGTTATTTTATTTATTGTTATAGAATTGAAATGTGTTGCATAAGAGGGAGAGGATTTGGAGCCAGGCAGGTCTTGATTGTTATACTATTTTGTGAGGTATAGATAACTATTTAACCAGCTCACTCATGTCGGAAGAATAGAAACACTCCCTGATTTTCAAGACCAGTTGTTTGTCAGTAGTGCTGGTAAGAGTACTAGACAATGCATAAATAATTTAGTTATTCTAAATTGCAATAAATTTGTTTTAAATGTAATTTATAATGTTTCTATTGCAACCTGTAATTTTGCTTATTAAAGTTTGAGTGTACAGGGAGCTGCCCAAAGGGCTCCTGCCATGGAAAGAATCCTTCCACACAAGGCCTAACTCAACAGTAGGTTGAGATTCTCTGTAGAATAGAGTTGAGTATCTCTGTTGTTCTAGAAATATCAAAGCTACTTCACCTCTGTTTATGGTAGGGTTGATAGGGGAGCAACCACCCTAAGTTCCCCTGGAGCAAGCCAAGAATCCCACCTTTTTGTTTGAGATCTCCAGTCTTGATCTGCAAATGTTTTAATTCACGCAGGAAATTGGAGAACAAATTTTCTTCAATCAAATCAATGTTAGATATTAAGTTAATTCACTATTTCTCTCAAATTAATAAGTCATACCGCTGCTAGAAACAAATGAATCAAAAATTCACTAAATATTCACACACTCTAACCTTCAACTATAAATGACTTTGTTGGTTTGATTTCAAGATATTAACTGGATCCCTGCTGTAATTAATGGTAGGCAGGAAGAAGAATGATGGAGCAGGGTTGCCAGGGGCAAGCAGACATGTTAAGAATGGTCGTGACCTGAAAGAATAAATGGCTTCCCCTGAGAAGTCATTTTCTCTGTGCAGTACTGGAAACACTGTGGTGCCTGGTCATCTCCATTCAACCAGGGCCCTCACGGATTTATTGTTTATCTGGAATCAATGTTACTGTGCTTATTAGTTATTTTCTGTTGCTATAGTAAAGTACTACACTTGAGGCAAAAGAAGAATTTATTTTGTTCTGTGGTTTCAGAGAGTAAGGGAGGCTCCGTGGAGGTGAGGCAGGCAGCAGGAAGCTAAGAGCACATCTTTTAGCACAGTCCCTAAGGAGAGAGAGAAAACTGGACGTGGCATGAGGCTGTAACTCTCAGTGCCCTCCCCAGTGATGCTCTTCTTCCAGCAATAATGTACTTTCTAAACCACCCCAGATAGCACCATCATCTTGGAGACCAAGTATTCAAACACCCAAGACTATGGGGAGCATTTCTCACTCAAAACATCATACCATGGAAGAGCTATTTCTGTTTCTCACCAAAAATCAACTAGGCAGGAGAGGGACAGGTGCAGCTGGCATGCAGAGAGAATAAATATAAGGAGAAAAAGAGAAAAGGATCCAGAAGAGGAGGAGAGGAGGATGTCAGGGGACAGCTAGCTACCCAGCCATACAGCCAACTTTGGAGTAAGGGGTAAAGAAAGTTATATAAAACATAGAAAAATAAAAATCCAGAGGCAGAAGGCAGATGAGATGATTTAAGAAACACTGGCTAGAAAAAAGGCAAGCTAAGGCTGAACATTCATAATAAAGACTAAGTCTCTGTGTATATGTCTGGGAGCTAGATGGCAGGTCTTCAAAGAGTAAGAATAAAAACACCTCAATTATGATGTGGGGTGTCTTTCTGTATGCTAATTACCAAAACAAATTACCATTTGTTAATAAAACAGCTAATTTGGCCTGTGATAAGAAAGCTTAGAGGCAGGTGGGAAATCCAAGCAGAGATGAACACGAAGAGGGGTGGAGTCAAGGAGATGCTGCAGGCTGCCTCACAGAAAGCAAGATGTAAGGGAACACAGGTAAAGCCATGGAGCCACTTGTCAAAACAAATAGAAAAATAGAAATGGATTGAGCTATAAGAGCTAGCTGATAATGAGCCTGAGCCATAGGTCACATAGCTTGTTATTAAAGTAAGCCTCTGTGTGGTTATTTGGGGCTAAGCAGCTGCAGGACTGTGGGGTTAGGTCAAACTGGAAACTTCTGGCCACACAACTACTGTTCTTTGTGCTTTGTATGGAGCAAGGGCAGTCCTTGCATGTGAGGAAGGCCCTCAGCATTCAGCTGACAGAAAGCAGAGCCTCTGACTGAGTGGAATCTGAGTAGAAGGGAATCCAATCTCCTTGGATGATCGCGTGAACATTTATGACAATAACTCTCTCTGCTCTTCTTCACAGGTGGTTGCTGTGCAATTATTGTGCCAATGAGAAAAAAAAGAATAGAGATTCTTGTTATGCAAATTGTGTTCTGCAAACCTTGGGTTAACATTATACATATAAAAATACCACAATTTTAACATTCAACAAATTTCCATTTTGCTTTTCTAAGTACATTTCTAATTTAACAGGTTAGTCCACTGTTGTATCTCCTTAAGACATTCCTCAGGTTGGAGCCCAAAGTCTGTTTTGTTTTTTAATGTTTTCCTGGAGCAATTACCCTTATTAGCTGAAAAAATTGGAAGTTAATTGGGACATTCAAGTAGGCAAGCCCAGAACTCTGTCCTCCTGCTGTGAGGAACCCAAGTGTAAAGAAAAGGCCTCCAGGATGTGCTGAGGGAGTCTGGAGAACAGTCTGAACTGGGCATCCTGGCTCAATTATCCTGCAGGAATGTTGACTCTCTCTCTGAGAAACCCCAAGTGCAACCTAAACTTTCCCGTAAATCCCCAACTCGGCAGATTATGAGGAAATGCTGGCACCTTGAGACAGTGTACCGGAAGGAAGAACAGCAGAGAATCAGACAGCCTGGAATCAGGAAGTAGGCACCTTGCTTAGCAAGACCTCAAGTATGGCATTGTCTCTGTGGCATTACCTTGGGATGTTTGTGTCCATTTTGGCCAGGAGACCTAACTGAGAAGCTGGTCTATCCTGATGTGAACTCCTAGGGATTTTGAAAGGTTATCTCTTCAGTTATGTAGAATAAATCGGTCTTTTCCCACCAAGGGTATGAGGAAGGGAGAAAATTGCTATCCCTAAGAAGGTCATTTACCCATATGACCTTTCCAAGAACAAGGATAATTCTAGGATGCTTTTTGGTTCTGTCCATAGAAAAGCAGGGGCTGTTTCTATTCATGCAAATATAGTTAAACATTATAATTTTTTTAGATTTATTAATGCACAATTAACAAAATATTGTAGGTGTTATACAACATGGAAACTTTCTAAACTAGATATTGAACTCAGAGCCTCACATGCAACAAAAAGCATTCTTACAAATGACGGAATTCTTTCTAGACCCAGCCTGGCATTTTGCTATTAGTATATCTTGAATAGTTATCATAATTAAGCTAATTAACATTCATTCCTTGGCATAATTACCTTTTGTGAAGGGGCTAAAATACTTATGATGTGCTCTTTGAGAAAATGTTCCAGTATGCCATGCACATACTACACTGTACCTTAGGTCTCTAGAAGTCACCCATATTAAACCTAAAGACTTATCTTAGAACATCTAAGCACAGTAGCTCCCTGGCACAGAGTGAAGAAGTCTATGATTCCTGACTTCTCCAAACTCCCCTATCAGTGTTCTATGCTGAAGTAAATCCTGGGATGTGAAACTTCCTTCTGCCTCTGACATGTTCTGAAAAAAGAGTCAAGCTTTTCCTGATCTAGGGACTGATCCAGGGCACTGAGGTAGATCAGGGATTTGGTTCAGAGATGAAGGGTGTTCTCTGAAGAGGTTCCTCTGCCTGCCCACCCCCATGGTCTCCCTCCTCTCTCATAATGGCACTCCCTGGCCTTCCCTTTTCTTCTCCCTCTCTTCTACCTCCCTCCTCTTCTCCATCTTACTCTTGAGGGAGCTCCTCCCTAGGTGTTGGAGGGGAGCTTTCCCTCTCCTTTCTTTAAGGCCCTCTGTTTAGTCACATTGTTTCTATCCGATCCGCCCATCTCAAGGTCTTGAAGTCTTTTCATTCATAGAAACTTGTACCTGAAGGGGCTTATGGGTTATGTGTCCTTCCTGAACCAGCTGTGGCCATCTTCTCCTGTTTTAGTTCACATTTATATCATCTCTTGATCTATGTTCTCCTACCTTCCCCATCCCCTTGCTCCTGGACACTGCTCCTCTATTTTCTGATTAGATTCTTGTCAGAATTCATGTATTAGTGAAATCAAATGAAATTTGGTTGCTTTTCTGTGCCTCTGAGTTTGCTCCCATTGCCACAAACAGTAAGATTTCTTTCTTTAATGATAATGCATATGCATATTCAGTGTGTGTATGTACACACTTTCCTCAGCCATTCACCTGCTGACAGAGTCTTAGATTGTTTCTGTGTCTTGGATATTGTGAACAACACTGCAGTCAACACAGGAATGCAGGCACATCTTCATTTGTCCTCACATATGTCCCCAGAAGGGGATTGCTGATAATTCTAATTTCAGTGTTTTGAACAACCCATTTTCCATGATAATTGAGCTAATTACATTCACACCTACAAGGCCCAAGGGGTTCCCTTTCTCCACACCCTCCTTACCATTGGTTACCTCTGCACTCCACCAGGAATCCTATGGTTCTCACTTAGGAGCAGAGATACTGAAATATTCATTGTTTGAGGGAACTAGCCACAGGGACTACATCATGCCTTTTGTTTACTTTAAGACCAAAATAAACCTACCTGTCGGGCCATAGCTAAGAAATATTGTTTTACCAAAAGTAAAATAATGTTTCAATTAAGAGGTCATTTTTTAAAAAAATTATTTCCCATTATTTTGAAAATGGTTCTACTACACTTTTATTAATGAAACACATGTTGTGTACTAACAAGATGACAAGGGCCAATATTACATGTTCTTCCTGCTTTGTTTATGGGAACAGACATGTTTATAAATTAAGTCACATACTCACACTTCTGTTTCTGAAGTCTTCAGTTTTAAAAGGTTGAGATTTGAGCTTGTCTGAGGGATTTTGATCTTTTGTTGTTTTTTGGCTGTACACACCCATGCTTTTCAGATTTCTTGAAGTGTTGTTAGCATAAGAGTTGACAGGCATGTACTCAAGGACATGACCCTAAACTCACCGCTGAGTGGCAGAGGCCACCTGTGAAACGGTAACCATTTTCTAACCCAGACAGCTGGGGACAGGACTGCTTCCCAAAGCCTTTCTATGTCAGTCCTGTCAACAACACAGATCCTCAGATCCGGCTTCATGTGCCCTATTATCTGCTTCATTGCATTTGTAAATTGCTTGTGTTGAAAAGCCATAAGCACAATTTGGCAGGCCTGTTTCTCACATATTAACACAGTAAAGATGTACCTTTAAGGGGTGCACACTAATGATCTGAGAGAGAGCCAACATCCCCCTGCAGCAGATGCTTAACGGATGCCTTAGCTGTCCTAGACAGACTTGCAGTTGATTTTTAAGTGTCAATATGAGTTGGGTCTGATCATTTTCTCTCTGACAGAGAGAGAGCTTTGCAATGGCTGCTACTTTTTGCCTCAACCCAAAAGCACAACTGGTGCTTGCTTTGAAAACATCTAAAAATGAGAGATAGTAACACATGCTCTCCTGGACATTCAGGGATGTTTCCTTAGGATGAGTGATTTGCACAAATAAGATTTTCGCTTGTCCCTGCCATCCTCAGTGAGCTACCTCAACAGAACGAGCAAGTGTACAATTTCTCCCCCCCACACACACACATACACACCATACGAGTATGCGTCACATTCAGCTGAAGTGGCCCTTTTAAGTTATTTCTGGGAGCTGCTGAGATGGCTCTCTCAGGTAAGTGCTTGCCATGTAAACATGAGGACCTGAGTGATCCCACAGCCCATTTAACAAGCTGGGCCTGGTGGTGTGCACCTGAAACCCCAGCTCTCAGGGAACTAGACAGATGGATCTGGAGAGCTCCCTGGACAGTCAACCTAGCAGAACTGGTGAGTTCCAAGGGAAAGAGATACTGTCTCAAAAAACACGGTGTAGAGTACTTGAGGTATGATAACCAAGGTTGACTTCCTGCTCATTATGCACTCCCCCCACACAAATACCCGCGCACACAGAGTTCTAAAACTGTGGGCTAATGAAGAGAATAAAATGATTGGTTCAATGTGTATAAATTGCTCTGGAAATCATTATTTGGTTTTGTTTACCTTCATAACCCTGGCATTAATTCTAGAGTTCACATGCTTACCACTAGGTCCTAGTGATTTTTTAGTTACTGAAGAAGTATAAAGAGGTGGAGGGAGGCAGGCACCTCATGACACTGTTTTGTTCTCACACCTTTCCCTCAGGGTTTCTCCAGTGCTGTAGCCAGATAGGCCCAAGCTCACCATTGAGTTCAGAGTGGCTTCAGTCCCAAGTGTTAGGAACACAGGCATTAGCCTCCCCGGTATGAGCTTCTGTATGGGACTGAGTATCATCAGGCGGCATCATCCCCAAGGCTAGAGAGCAGGGACAGAGCCCCAAAGAGGAGATGCTGCAGGGCCTTTTCTGAGCTACTCTTTATTATTATGACATCCCAGCCCAGTCTTCTCTGCCCCCTTTCCTCTCTTCCCCTGATCCACTTCTTCTCTGCTTCTCTTCTGAAAAGATCAGGCCTCCAAGGGATAGCGAGCAAACACGGTATAACAAGTTACAATTAGACTCGGCACAAACTCATATCAAGGTCCCAAGAGCAGGCAAAAGAGAACAGCCCCATTACCATTGTTAGGCATTCCACCGGAACACCAGGCTACACAACACTAACATATATGCAGAGGACCTAGGTCAGACCCCTATAGGCCCCCTGGCTCTCATCTCAGTCTCCGTGAGCCCCATGAGCCCAGGTTGGTTTATTTTGTGAGCCATGTTCTTGTGATGTTCTTGACCCCACTGGCTCCTACAATCCTTCCTCTCCATTTTCCAAAAGATTCCCCGAGCTCCGCCCAATGTTCGGTTGTGGGTCTCTGCATCTGTTTCCATCAGTTGCTGGATGAAGCCTCTCTGATGATGATTATGAAAGGCTCTAGCCTATGAGTATAGTAGAATATCTTTAGGAATCATTTCATTGACTTTTTTTTTGCCAGTAATGTTTCCTACTCTGTTTATCAAAAGTCTTTTTTATTTAATTTTTTGTTTGTTTTACAACACAGCTGTTGTTCCCCCTCCTTCTCTTCCCCGTCCCTCTTGTGTTAGGTTCTGGCCCAGACTTTCCAGGACTGGACCAGAGGTTAAGGTTTAAGGTTCACTCTCGGCCACACTTTGCCTCAAACAATTACACAAAGGCTTATATTATTTTTATGCTGATAGACCTAAAGCCCAAGCATATAATTTGCTAGCACTTGCTCTCAATCTAACCCATCTTGTCCAGCCCTGAAGCTCACTACCTTTTCACAGAGCAGCATTTCAGCTTCTTTCCTCAGTGTCTGCTGCCGTCTGTGGTGACTCTCTCTGGCAGCTCTCTGGCATCTGCTTCTGTTCTTCTATACCCAGAGTTTTCTTAGCCTGGTAGCCATGCCCACACTTCCTGTCTGCTTTTTGGCCAATCAGCTTTTATTAAACCCATAGGCAGGACAAATATTTACATTACCAGGATAATCCCGCTACACATCCCCTCTCTTCATCTTCGGTCTGTTCCCCAGGCACTCCGCTGTTTCTACTCTTAAAGGCCACCAAGGTCAATGGTACCTTACATTCTGTTTCCTAAATTAAGTAGCAAATCCCTTTCACATTCAAAATGTGAGGGACTAGGCACCTTTTCGAAGGAGAAATTCTAAACAATAAATGTCACAGCTGACCTCCTCGGTCTGTCTCCTATGTGAGTCTAGGCTTCTGTGTGCCAACATGCATACCATTTATTTTTAAATTACTTCTCATTTATATTAAATAGGGCCATTGCATTTACATTTAAGATGTAACATTTTTATTACTTCTTTGAAGATTTCATGCATAGATTTGGATCATATTCACCCTGACTCTTTCCTCTAACTCGTCTTTGAGTCATTCCTCTTCATGTTTATTTTTTTAAAAATAACTCCAAGTTAGGCCATACACTAGCACACTGGACATGCCACAGGCCGCACCCCTAAAAAAGCTGCTTCTCCTTCCTATAGCAGCCATTAGCTGTTTATTGATTTTTTGAAAAGAAAGTCATTTCATTAGTAGCCACTATTGCCAGATTTTGAAAGGAATATGTAACATATTTGTTATAACAATGATGTGTCAGGTACCATAGGCTTCTGGGTGACTTATTAGATAGGTTGACAATGTAATGATACTGTTTATCACCTTGTGCAAGAAGCCCACATTTGTGGAGATATTTTCTAGATCAGAACTGACAGAGAGGTAAATTGAATGACATGTGTAATCTCCAATTTTCCACATTTTAGAGTATTAAAAAAAACTATCCAATTTATTTCAGTGAGCTAATAATGTGTTATCATTATTATATCATTATCATTCCAAATGTAACCAGTATAAAAATATGGAGAGAGTCTTTGATTTTGTCCATACTTGGTTTAAATATGCGTATCAACAGCAGCAACACTCCCCCAGTGACTACTTCTTGCAGGTAGGCCTCCTGTCTAAAGTTCCCACCACCTTTTAACATCAAACAACAGGGCTCTCAATGGATTAACCCACTAATTATGTTAGAGTCCTCAAGAGTCAATCACATTCCAGGGTCCTCCTCTCTGAACATTCTGCAATGGGGACTTTGTAGCCATTGGAGGGGACACTTCATTTCTCAGCCATAGTTCTTACTATTAACAAGCTCTGCAATGGTTAGTTATAACTGTCAGCTTTGCACAACTTAGAATCACCTTGGTGGAGCATCTCACTGGGGGACTATCTAGACAGGTTGGTCTGTGCATGTCTGGGAGGGACTGTTTTGACTACCTCAACTGATGTAGGAAGAACCAGTCTTAAAGTAGGCAGCACTACCACCTGCTCAGGAGGTCCTGGGTTCTATCAGAGTGGAGTGATTTAGCTGAGCATGAGCAAGCATGCCTGGCTCAATTCTCTCTGCTGTCGACTATGGACGTGATATGACTAGCTGCTTTGTTCCTGCCTTGGCTTCTCTGCAATGATAACATGGAACTGTGATCTAAAACAAGCCCTTTCTCACTAAAATTGTCTCTTATAATGGTGTTTTTATCACAGCAGAAAGAAACTAAAGCAAGCTTATTCCTAATTTATTCTTATCTGGAGACTTAATTATTTAATCTATATAAAACTTTTAATTAAGAAATCATTTTGTAATATTTAATGTATCTAAGTTTTTAATTATGGAAGTATTATCTATTTGTTTCATCTATTTTAGCTTCTTTGTTATAGTATGAAGTTTCTGGCCTGGCCTAGCCCCAAGATCTTAACCAGCTGTCCCAAATAAACTGCCCACAGCTGCTTGGGGTCCCAAATAATCATCATTGATCAACTAATTAAAACTTTACTAAGTTTTATTTATAAAGCCTTATATTAATTACATGCTGTTTGGCCCATGGCCCAGGCTAGTCAGATCTTGCAACTTAACTCATTTATATTAATCAATGTCTTGCCACATGGCCATGACTTACCTGAGTTCCTTTACATCTTCCAGCGGCAGCTCATGGTATCTCTGTCTGACTCTGCCCTCCTTCCCCTTTATCTATGCTCGGATTTCCTACCTTCTCCTAAGATGCCTCACCTTAGGCCAAAACAGTTCCTTTATTATCCAATGATAATTCACAGCATACAGAAAGACATTCATGTATCACCTTGCCACTGTATCTGGCAGATGAAACCAAGGCTTCATGAAGCCACAAACCTAATCTTAAGCTCTGGTTTTATCACTTAAGAGATGTGTGATTTTGCAAAATAAACTTTAATACAAAACTTGGGTTAAAAGGATGGCAACTTCTTAGAGTGAGATTCGTGAGTTATCTGAGGCTCCAGGTGTAGCAGGGACTCTCTGACTCATCAGATAATACAGGGAAGCAGCTATTATTTCACAGTTATTTCAGTTACCATTCTTGCCCATGTCCAAATCCACGATCAAAGCCCAATCATTCTTCAAAGTCTCTCAAGTCCCATGTCTTCACCAAGCCCTCTATAAACTTTCTCATCTACTTTTCATTCTCTGAGAACTCTGACATGCATTCACCCCAGAGACGGCTCCTGACCCACCCACACACAGGACCACTTAGTAAAGTTTTAATTAGTTGATCAATGATGTGAAAGGGAAAAGAAGTCATGGCAGCTGCTGCTTCTGGGAGACCTCTCTTCCCCTCAACTCATCCACATGTGTTTACAGTTATGAGAGGGAGTGTACCATGGCTCCCCACCAGCGTGACCAGGGGCTCACAGAAGTTCTCAGATGACCACAGCTGCCTGCCATAGTGTCTGCTTGTTATTGTTTCCTTTATATCCTTAATCCTGTGGAAACTTCTAGGAGCTAGCCACCTCCCCAAAGCACGTGCATCAAAGTCTGGTTTCAGATTTTGATTCTTGAGAAATTAAAGAAAGAGCTGGAATGACTGAATCCATAGTGGGGTCTGAGTGCATATCAGATATCCCACTGCCATTATCCTCTTTTACAATCTTGATATTCTATACATTTATTTATTTTAAAAAATTCCCATACTTACCACTGCTCTTCCTCCTTCTCCTCTTCCCAGACCTCCCCCAGATTCCCCTCATGTCATTCTCCTATCCATTTTCCAGGAGGGGCAAGTGTAGCCTGAGTTTTCTGGTCTGTCATAGCCCCAAGGTCCTAACCCACCCACAGCCGCTTATATTAATTAAAACTGTTTGACTTTTAGCTTAGGCTCATTATCAGCTAGCTCTTACAATGTAACTCAATCTATTTCTATTCATCTACATCTTGCCATGTGGGTAATAGCTTTACCTGTGTTCTATTACATCTTGCTCTCTTGGCCAACAGCTCAAAGTGTCTCTCTCTGACTCATCCTCCTTCCCCTTTATCTATACTTGTTTTTCCTGCCTGTCTATAAGCTACATTGCTATAGGCCAAAACAATTCCTTTATTATCCAATGGTAATTCACAGCATATAGAAAGACATCCTACATTAGGCAAAGACTCCCAAGGTGAGTCAGTTTGGTCTGGCATATCTAGTTGAGGTCCCTCTCCCCAGTATCAAGGCTGAGTTAGTTGTTCCTCTGCAGGTGATGGCCTCCAAGAATCCAGTTCATACACCAGGGATAAACTCTGGTCCTACTGCAAGAGGCTCCACACACTGCCCATGCCATTCAACTGTCATCTATATTTGGAGGGTTTAGTTCCTTTCCATGAAGGTTCCTCGGTGGTTATTTTAGAGTCAGTGAGCTCCCAATAGCTCAGGTCAGCTGTCTCTGTGGGTCTCCTCCTGATAATCCTGATACCTTTGCTCATATAGTCTCTCCTCCCTCTCTTCAGCTGGACTGGAAGCTTGACCTAGTGTTTAGCTATGGATCTCTGCATCTCTTTCCATTAGTTGCTGGACAAAGGGTCTGTAATGGCAATTAGGGTGATCATTCCTTTGATTATAGAGAAAGGACAGCTTGGATCCTCTCTCCACTATTGCTTGGAGTGCTAGCTGGGGTCATCTTGTAGGTTCTTGGGAGTTTCCCTAGCACCAGGTTTCTCTCTAACCCCACAATGGCTTCTCTATCAAGATACTGATTTCTTTGTTCTCCCTCTCAGTTGCTCCACCCACTCAACCATCCCATTCTCTCATGTTTTATTCTATGCATTTTATATCATTATTTCTGTGCTTTGGTAGCTCATTAGAAAGTTGAGGTTCAATATAAGTGAATGGTTTGAACTGGATTGTAGATAATAAGAAATAGATGCCTACATTCAGTGAGTACTCTCCAGGCCCTACTCCCTACTGAGAAGCTTTTGGCCATTGACAATCAAAGGAGGTATGGTCCTGGTTGCACATATTCCTCTGAATGTCTTCATGTCCCTGCACATATGAGCAACACTAACTGGACTTTGTGGGTTATTAAAAAGACAAGACATAAAGCTGGGAGGGAAATGTGTTAAGGTGATAGAGGAGAGCTGGGGGTGGGTAGTGGAGGCAGTCACAATGCATCGTGTATGTACATGAAATCCACAAGAGTAGAGAACAAGAATGTGTGTGCACATAAAATCTTCAATATATAAATCAGATGCCTAATTCCCAGTTAATAATTGTTTACAAAAACAGGATAAAACATTTTAAGATAAAGCTGAAGGAGACACATCGAAGCATAGAGTGGGATAAAAGCATATTGCTTTACTAGGCTCAGCCAGCACATGACAAACTAAGGCACAGAAACAGTGTAACAAGGGTCTAACCGAGCATTGATCACTTAAATGTCATTTACACACCTATTTATGGTTCTTTCTTTATTCTGGGAGATAAGAACAGGAAGACATGGTGGTGGAGTGACTCAGATCTCAAAAGAGGGGATTTAAAGATAAAGCTGATGTGGCCTCTGTCACATTAGAGAGAAGTAGACAAAGGGAACCTTCCTGGAGCTTGAACTGATGAAAAAATACTGAAAAAAATCATCTTCCTTATTACAGTTCTCATTTAGGAAATTGATTTTTTTTTATTATTATCTCAAGCCACACCAGCCACATGCATAAGGGTGATTGAATTATAAGACAAACTGTCAGATCTAATAAGTGTAGGGAAGGAGATGGCTGAACAGTGTTATCAGAAGCAAAAGGCAAAGATGTGTTTCAATCTGCAGCCTAGACTTTTGACAACTGTGTTGTTCAAACTTTGAGAAGGAAGAAAAATTTGTTTATAATTAATAAGTATTAGCTAGTTTAGTGACAGATGTTACTTCCTATAGGTTTCTCATCTAGCTGTCAGGCCAAGTTTATAACTCACAACAAAAAAAGGCTGGTGAGTTTGCACAAAGCAGAGCCTAGCATCTCCACAGAAAATACGGCTGAGTCCTTATACTGAATTCAGGGGCATATGGGATTCGTATTAAGCTCTGAGATTACTGGACAAATGCCTGGCAGATCTTTCCTGTCGGTTGCCTCTGCTGTGTCCTTGTTTGCCTTTTGAATGTCCTGTGAAATCAGAGAGCTAGTCGGTTCAGTGTGTTGAATTTTTAAGTGTTTTTCATGTCTGTATACCCCCAAAGCATTACATCATGCTGCTCGGAGTCAATCTATCAGCTCTGGTATGAAGTCATCTGTGCCTGAGCTTTAGCAAAGGCGTCTTCTGTTCCAAGACAGCTTTTGTCTGTGCCCTCTTCATTTTAATAACTGTCATTTTCTAAGTGCATTACCTCATGTTTTGGCTGCAACCCAGATGAATCTGGAGAGAAGAAAAACGTGCTTTCAGACCAATTCATCCATATTTTATTTTACTTTTCATTAAGAAATTACTCTTTGAAGAAAATCAATAATGTTCTATGACTGAGGGGGGAGAGGTGAGCGTTGCCGTGGCAATGGTAATCTCTCAAATCAGACTGCCTTCAGCCAGATGTTGCTGATGAGACTCTGTCCTTTTTGTCCCACAGCTTGGATACATGGTGACCCCAGGAGAGTGGCCTATCCTACAGACAGCCAGGGACACTTTTGTGGCCAGAAGGGAACCCCCAATGAGTGAGTATGGCCACTACGCTTTGTGTGACTTTACTGTCTAACAGGAGCCCAAACACTGTAGCATCAGCCACAGGATCTTTGAGGAAGGTTGAAATTCATGAAGGAGGCTGCCTCTGTCACTTTGCTTACAGAAAGCTAGCTGTAAGTGGGTTGGAGATTTTATTCTTTGCATCTCCACTCTTATCAGAGAAAACAAAATTTTAAAGCAAGGATGGGACCAGGACTTGCTAACAACCATATTTACAGCATGCCCTTTGGATTGTATGACTGTTTTGAGCAGTTGCTGAAATGCCAACACCTTGCCACTATTTGGCCACCTTTTACTGTAACATTTACTGACAATCATTTTGCCTTTTGAGGTGTACCCATATCTTCACTGGTATTTAGGGGTAACTTATCAGTGGACAGTGCCATGACAGCTGAAAAAAAAAAATGTGTCCAATGTCAACCAAAACAGAAGTGTCTCTGTTTGAAAGCAAGTTTTCTTTTTTTTTAACCTAAAATCAAGCAGACAGACAAAAACTGTATCTCACAATTTTAGAAAACCTTTACCCCTTTCTCGTGGTCCATTTCTTTCCTTTTTCATTCACTAGTAGGGTTGCTGCCAGATCCTGGCCCTCTTTGCAACCAGCTGTGTCTCTGTGATTGCTGACTTTCGGTAATTATGGAAAAAGAAAAGACCAATTAATAGCAAGGTCTCCACCAACCAAAATTAGAGCCTAGAACCTTTCTGTCCTGTCCCTGTAGTGCCACCCAGACCGGAGGATGTGTGGCAACAAGAGTTGTGTAGATTTAAAGTCAGGCATTCAGTAAAGAGTTGAAGAATTCATGGGGTAGAATAACTGTGGATAATAGAGAAAACAGGGATTTGGAGGAGAGAGGGGAACCTTTAATCATCTCACGGCAGATTTGGAGGTTTCCTCTACTAAAGGCCTCTATCTAACAGACACCTGGCTAAATCTGAAGCCAGATTGCAATTGTGTTTTAACCTTAGAAACCTTAAAAGAGAGAGAGAGAGAGAGAGAGAGAGAGAGAGAGAGAGAGAGAGAGAGAGAGGAGAGAGAGAGACTTTTATACTGGGTGGGGGTTGCGGACAAAAAAAGCAGCTGGTGGCGAAAGAAAACATAGACATCTCTAAATCCCCAGTCAGTTTGAAACCAGCTATTTTTAAAAGGGTTTCTGTAACAGGCTTGAGCTCGTGACCCACTTACGCCAAAGAGGTGGCACCCCAAACTGCAGTATATAAACACTATCTAGAGGTGACTCTTGCATAACAGACAGTTTATTCATTCAAATAAAATGTCTGATAAAAATAAAATTGAAGTGAAACAGATTTCAACATGTGAGTGACAGTTCTGGTCCATCCTTTTAATAAAGTCTGACAGACCCTTTGGAGAAAATGCTCCTGATGGTGATGGTCGGTCTGTTCATGCTTCCTTCTAGCTGCACCTCTGTCATGATTTGCTTGTGTCTCTATAGTATAATGTCATATATATTTATATATATATATTTAAATTTCTTAAGACAGTTTTGTATGAATAGGATGAAGCAGGAGTCAAACATTTCTTTCCAACTGTAAAACCAATTATTTAAAAATATTTTGTTAGATAATAGGATTTTTATACTTTCAATTTTATAAAATTATTATATAAACAAACTTACATTCTCTTTTGTTTCTGAACCTTAAGTCTCTATCAATGTATTTAGGCCTTCCAGTAGCTTTTAAGAGTGTATTATTTATGTGTGTGTACACTGTATGTGTGTGTGTAAGCATGTAGTATGAGGCAAGGAGAAAGCATTTGATCCTGTACTAGCTAGTTTTACGTCAACTTGGCCACGGGAGCCCCTATTAAGAAACAGCCTCTAATAAGATCCAGCTGTAGCAAGTCTGTAGGCATTTTCTTATTTAGTGATTGATGGGAGAAAACCCAGCCCATTATGGTGCCATCCCTGCCCTCATGGTCCTGGGTTCTATAATAAAGCAGGCTAGGCTAGCCATGGAGAGCAAGCCAGTAAGCAACACCCTCCATGGCCTCTGCATCAGCTCCAGGTTCTTTCCTACTTGAGTTCCTGTCCTGACTTCCTTCAGTGATAAACTGTGATATGGAAGTATAAGCTGAATGAGCCTTTTCCTCTTCAAATTGCTTTGACCGTAGTGTTTTTATCACAGTAATACTAACCCTGATTAAGACAAATCCTTTGGAATTAGTATAATAATTGATAACGTGTATCAAATAAAACATTTAAACAAAAAGTTATTTTAAATTATGGTTATAGATTTAATGATAAGAAAAAATACTTACAGAAAATCAAACTTTGCTCAGTATTAAAATTTTTTAGGGAAGAGGCAAGAAGGTAACGCTCTGGTTAAGAACACAGGCTGCTCTTCCAGAGGACCCAGGTTCAATTCCTAGCACCCATATGGAGGCATGCAAGCATTTTTAACTCCAGTTCCAGGGGATCCAATGCCCTCTCCTGGCCTCTACAGGCACTGTATGCGCATGATGTACATCTATGTAGTCAGGCAAGACATTCATTTCTATAAAATAAAAGGAAAGGGTTTTTTTTTTTTTTTTGTTAAGGGGTTAGAAAGACATTCAGCAGTTAAGAGTGCTTATTGGTCTTGCAAAGAAATCCCAGGTATAGTGGTCTCCAATCCCAGGGCATTGGATGCCCTCTTCTGGTCTCCATAGGCAATAGGCAATGCACACAGTGCACATACACACAGGCAAGCAAAACATAAGTTAAAACAAATAAATCTTTAAAAGTAAATATGTGTAAGTATAATTGAATAAAAATATATCTAAGAAAAATGTGAGAGTAAATTCTTTAGAATAATCACATTATTCTAAAGTGTAGATTGGTAATAAAACTTGGTACAGATAAAATCAATTGTAAATACATTTGTCTTCAGGACTGGAGATAGAATCCAGGGCCGTGCACATGAAGACAAGTGCTCTATCTGAGCCATATATATGTGTGGTCCCTATTTCCTTAATTATTTATCCATTTTGGAACTGAGTCTCACTAAGTTGTCTATGGTGGCCTTGAGCTCACTCTAAAACCAAGGCAATAAATTTGCAATCTTTCTTCCTATGCCTCTGAAATAGTTGAGGTTAAAGGTATGTGTCACTGGATTTGGAAGAAAATCATATTTTTAATGTAATAGAGATAAAATTTCAAGTCAGTACCTAGAAATTGCATTATTAAGGGAATGGTACTGAATTAGATGAAATGACATTCATGGAAGTAAAACTATATGTATATCATAATTCATACCTAAAAGAATATGGAGGTAGTAAAGGTTTTACATGCATATAAGATAAAAATCATAAGGTAACAACAGCCAGGGGTATATTTATAAAACCGTGGGCTAGGAGCTCAGGCCAGCAACCAAGAAGAGAAATGAGGAGCTGTGTGGCTCTCTGATGGAATCTCCTTGGGGTTTTATTTGGTTTCTCTGGATATTCTTTAGAAAGACTTTAAATATGTCATTCAAACAAGAAATAATGGATGATCAGCAGTTTGGGTGGGTTTCAAAAGATTCCACATTTTAGGAAAGTACCAAAAAGTCAAAACTCACAAGACATTTCAAGCCATGTTTCATGACATAAAGCTTAACTTGAACTATGCTGTTGGTAAAAGAGGGTGCCCTTCCAATCACAGCACATGGAAGAGTGAAACAAGTCTGGGACCTTTCAGAATCTGCTCCTGATCTCTCTGATGGAGATAGCAAAGCACTGAGCCAAGATAAAGTAATGCAGGAAAGGGGAGGGAGAACCCCCAACAGAAGTAAAGTCAAGAATGATGATTGAGGAGAAAAAGAAAAAAACAAAGAAGATTGATCAAAAGGCTTCTATAAATATAATTAAAAAATGAAAGAATTCAGAAGATGAAAAACTTGTGTAAATCTCAGAAGATTCAGGAGTAAGTACCAAGAAAAATAGTGAAGGGTTTCTACAATATACAGAAAAGGAAAAGGAACATCACTGACTATAGTGCAGACTCTTTACCCAAAGGAAAATTAAGGACCAGATTCCAACACCTCTGAAATTGTGACAACTCCAACAATCAGCAACTTGTTCTAAGGCAAACAGAGAAAAGCAGTCAGGTTGGTGGGGTCCTGACTCTTTTGTATTACACTGTGACTGTGATCTCTGTAACAAGTAAACAAGAATTGTTTTGTAGTATGAGACCAGTCAAGTGTTTAAGTATAAAGCTATGAAAGAAACAACAAAAAAATAAAGAAAGCTGTGAGCTAAACAACTTCTGAACATAACAGGAAAACCAAAAACACAACAGAAATTTTAAAGAGTTCTATCACTGAAAGTAAACCACCAAAGGAATGGCCATTATGGCTCATCCCTCTAATCCCAGCACTTGGGAAGCAGAGGCAGGCAGATCTCTGAGGTCAGCCTGGTCCAGAGTGAGTTTCAGGGCATCCAGAGGTTCAGAAAGAAAGGGGAAAAAGGGAAACCATCAAAATCATTGTAAACAGAACTAAAGATAAGTGGCCATCCAGGAAAAACATGTTCAACAAATACAACGGCTTTATGATCTGAACACAAAAATCACAAGTGAAAGGATCCCCGAGTACAGTGGCTCAGCAGGTAAGGATGCTCTGTGTAAGCCTGATGACCTGGGTCTGCCCCCAGAAGCCCATGTAAACGTGAAAGGAGAAAACCAGCTCCACAAAGTCATTCTCTGGCTCCCATGGGCATGAGTGCGCACACATGCACAATAGCAATGTAAAAACACAAAAGTTGATATCCACTAAAAATGAGACAAAAGTCCCAAGCAGGCAATACTGCAATGTCTAATTGGAATAGGAAACTTGTTGTCATAGTTAAAAAGGGAAATGCAAATTAAAAATTATTTTTGCCCATGAGATTATTAAATAAATCAAAAGGATAAAATGCCCAGTGTTTGGTAGAGTGAGAAATAAGCACTCAGATATCTACTGTTTGCTGTGTACAATGGTGGTATTTGCAAGGTTTTGTCAAACAGTTACCAACATTTACACTTTTGTGATTCAACAATTTTCTGTCTAGAAATAATTGAATGAAAATTTAAATGCATTTTTTAAAAATGTATGGCCCGTGTGAGTTTTCCATCACTGAAGAAATACATAAACAAATTAAAAAAAGGAGACTCTGCCCTGGCTCAGGGTTTCAGGTTTTAGTTCATGCTTTTGTGGTTCTGAACTTTGGTGTGGCTTGGTGACTGCACAGCACACTAAGGTGGAAGCCTGCAGCAGATGAGGTATAATCATCTCATGAAAGCCAAACATCAAAGAAACAAACCCAGCCATCTCACTCTCAGGGGCCCCATCTTCCCAGTGACCTAACTTTCTTCCAGGAGGCCCTACCTCTGAAAGGTCCAAACACTTCCCAATGGTGTCACCAGATGGGTGTGCTGGCCCATGCTTGTGATACTCATGCTGGGCCATCAGGGGCAGGAAGATCACTGGGAGTCACCTGCCAGCCAGCCTAGTGAGCTCCAGGCCAGTTAGAAACCCTGTCTTTAAATAAAATGTGGATAATGCCTGAGGAATGGCATCTGTGATTGACCTTTGTCCTTTATGTATGTGTGTATGCACCACATACAAAAATGCATTAAATAAAATAAGACATTAAATAAATGTGCATGCTTCTGTGCCAAAATGCAGTGGGAACATCTCAGAATGAGTAAATGGTTCAGGTAAAGCCAAGCCAGGCCCATGCTCTGGTCAGTGTAGCCACTGGAGGGATTGTATTTGGATCATGATGGTCTCGCAGCTGTCCTTCGGTTCTCATATGTAGAAGAGATTTCTCATAACTGGATGTAGAGACTGTTTGGAGAGGGCATCATTGTACTGGGGATGGAGAAGAATCCGACCTTTTCTGTTTTATCTATGCCCAACCAAAAGGACTGTGGGAGAAACACCGGTGGCTTTCTGAAATATCAAACTAGATAAAACCCCAGCTTCAGAGGGCACATATGCTTTGCCTCTCTGTGTAACTTTCTCTGCCTTACAGCACAGGAAATTAGTTGCTCACGATTATGGGATTGAAGGTCTGTTCTTCAGTAGGTCTACTAAAGTGGGAATTTGATTGATTGCACTGCCATCTTCTGGCCACTACAAGAACTTCAGATAGAACAGGAGACTTGAGTCAGAGAAGAGAGAGAGAGAGTGAGAGAGAGAGAGAGAGAGAGAGAGAGAGAGAGAGAGAGAGAGAGAGAGAGAGAGAGAGAGAGAGAGATCCCATAGAATTCTAAAAAAATTCTATTTGGCCATGCATTTTTGTCTTGAGTATTATAATGGTCAATCTTGACTGACAACTTGCAGCCCTCTGTTTCCTGAGCACAGATGCAGGGTGACCAGTTGTCTTATGATCTTGCTACGACTCCCCACTATAATAAACTGTATTCCTGAGCAAACTTTCTAAGTTGCTTTTGTCAAGTATTTTTTCTTAGCCACAAGATAAGTGATTAATACAAGTCGCCACCATCAGGACCCCACACATGTTCAGATTCAACCAGTTCTCCCTCCCAGAGTCCCCTCCCTCTGAAGATCTCCCTTACAGAATGGCCATGCTTTAGGTCTACTCAGAAACATGATGTCCACATTTTCCTTTTGTGTACTGAAACTGAACAACTGGCTGAGTCCGGCATCACCTTAGATCCTTTCACACCTCTGCAAAGTCGGCAGAGCTGTGGTCTTCATCCCCCTAATGAGATCATTGAAATTCAAGAGAATCACTAATGACAAGGAGTTTTACATTGAAAGCCCATGGCTGCTGCTTAGTACATTTTGCAATGGAATGTGTAATTATTGCTTGTTAACATCATCAACATAATAATTCTTATGTTAAATTGGATGAAGAAATATTTATTCCCCAATTTAAATTTTATACTTTCTTTTTGCATATAACTTAATACTTATTTCCACATAGTCAAATCATATTTTAATGATTTCTTAAGTAAGTTTCTAAAATAAATATATCTTTAATTTTTACTTCTATTAAAAATGTACATCAACATCATTCACAATGAAAATGTGATCTCCTGCCTGTAATAAAACTTTTTTGCTGATGGACAATGTATTTCAATTGTTTTGATTGTTAGTGTACAAATGATTTGGGAGGATGCTGCATCCACAAATAGAGGATGAAGTTGATTTTTATAGGCAATGCATTAAGAGCTTCTGTGGTTTGATGTGCTCTAGAGCATTCCCACCATCACTGATAAAAATGTTTATGTTTTCTTCCTTTAACAGGAACAAGACCATTTTGTTTTATTTTAACTTGCTCAGGTGTACCAGTTCTTCTATGATGCTTAGGCTCCAGTGCCCTACAACACAGGTAAGTCATAGGCTGCTTTAATGGTGGTGCTAGCAGTTGCTAACATCCAGGGTGAATTCAGAACTCCCATGTTGAGTCTGTCTATGTGATAGGAACATGTAAGCCTCATGTCATGTTCATTTACATTCAATCAAAGCTAAGGCAGAGATGAATTATTTCAAAGTTACTAGGAAACTCCAGGGATAGTAACCATTTGCTCTTATAAGTAACCATAGCCCAGTAGTCCTGGTCTGGAGTTCCAATCATTTCTGAATCTTTGGATTTATTTATAGAGGATCTGTGAGTGAAAGTGACATGTTGCCTTGTTTTTTCATGTTTCTTGATGTGGGATGTGTTTACACTGTGAATATACTTTAAAGAAGCTGTTTTGGCATATAGCAAGGCATCTTAGAGGCAGGTGGGAAATCTAAGCATAGATAAAAGATAAAGAAAGGCAGAGTCAAGAAAAAGTCACAAGGAAGCAAGATGTAATAGGACACAGGTAAAGCCATGGAGTCATGTGGCAATACATAGATTAATGAAAATGGGTTGAGCTGAGTTGTAAGAGCTAGTTGGTGATGAGCCTGAGTCATAGGCCAAGCAGTTTGTAATTAATATAAGCCTTTGTGTGATTATTTGGGACTAAGTGGCTGCAGGACTTTGGCTATGAACCTTGGGGATAGGCTGGGTCAGAAACTTTTGTTAACAGGCTCTTTTGTTTCAACTCTTTGATTTGTGCATTTGATGAGATGTGTGTTTCTTCCTCGTTACTTGGGGTCACCTAAGAAAGCAGCCTTCTCTGGAAGGGTGGCTCTACAAACCTGGACAGCAAAAACCAGATACAGAATTCTAGTTAAATCAAGTGAAGCCTAATACTATATGCACAGAGGGAAAATTGCATAAAAATAGTGGAAAAAATATACAAGGCTAAAATCAACTAATATAAAGTAATAGCAAATGAATGAATTAAAGGAAGGTGTAGTCAGAAGTTTCTCTGTCCTATTGGGCCTGTCTCATGGCCATTTAGTCCCAAATACTCAAACAAAGGCTTATATTAATTATAAAGTATTTGGCCTATGGCTCAGACTTATTACTTGATAACTCTTAATCTTAAACTAACCCATGATTCTTATTCATGTTTAGTCACGTGACTTGGTACCTTTTTCTCAATGCAACATTCTTGGCTCTCTTCCTCTGAGTCTGCTGGAATCTCTGCTCTTCTCTTCCTCTTCCCAGAATTCTCCTTGTCTGGTCACCCTGCCTAGCTTTTGGATAATCAGCATTTTATTAAACTAATATTTACAGTGTACGAAAGCATAATCCCACATCAGAAAGGTGATGAGAAAAATGAAAAGAGGGAATCAAAGTCAAATATAAGAAGAACAGAAAAAGGATATTGTTGTTGACTACTTTTGCTCTTTGCATTTTTAGTTTTG